>PVJI01002224.1:89831-151533 GCA_004026765.1 Micronycteris hirsuta | reverse complement strand
TGACTTGGAACACCTCTGTCCAGCCCCTTCTTGCCTGCAAGGTCCCCTTTGAGAAATCAGCTGACAGTCTTATGGGGATTCCTTTGTAGGTAACTGTCCCCTTCTCTCTTGCTGCTTCTAAGATTCTCTCCTTATTTTTAATCTTGGGTAATGTCATTATGATGTGTCTTGGTGTGTTCCTCTTTGGGTCCAACTTCTTCGGGACTCTCTGAGCATCCTGGACTTCCCGAAAGTCTATTTCCTTCGCCAGCTTCGGGAAATTCTCCATCGTTATGTGTTCAAATAAGTTTTCAATTCCTTGGATTTCTTCTTCTCCTTCTGGCAGCCCTATGATCCTTATGTTGGGCCGTTTACATATGTCCTGGAGGTTTCTGAGCCCCTCCTCCATTTTTTGAATTCTTGTGAAACCTTTCTTCTATCGACAGCAGCTGGACTTTTTTCGGACAGACCTCATATGTTGGTGCCTTGACACTATCTTAAGTTATTAAGAGTGTGGAGATACAGTTATGAAAGGAAGTGAAACTACCATGAATTGAGTACCTACTGAGGTGTTAAGCATTATATAACAGTTCTTATAATTCTCATTAGGGTCCTGTGAAGTTGGTTTTCTCCATTTCTTTTTTCAGGTAAGATGGTAGACTCCTTGGAGCTGCAGGTTGGTGTGGCGGGTGGGGCCGGGAGGGTTGAGCCTAGGCCTGTCTCACCCAGAGGCCTTTGCTCTTTCTAGTCCACTGAGGATTTGGCAGCTGTTGAAGCAACCATTTGCCAAATCAAAATATTATTTCTATATATAATATAGAAAATAAATGTGGAAGGGAATGGTTGGGGATTGGAATATTCTGGTTCTGTTGCCTAACTTAGGCCCTACAGGAATCTTCAGAATAGAGAACAAGGCTCTGGCCCGGTAGCTCACTTGGTGAGAACGTCGTCCCGGTACACCGAGGTTGCAGGTTTGATCCTCCTGTTGGGGCATGTACAAGAATCAACCAATGAACATTTGTTGTTCTAAATACGTAGAACAACAAATCAATGTCTCTCAAAAAAAGAAAGAAAAAAAAAAACAGAAAAATGAGCGCTATCGGCTTTCACTTTAAAAAAAAAAGTTCAGAACTTGCTTTTTTTCCATGTGCCTCATTCAGTAAGAGGTGTTAGTTCTTTCAGAGCTTATTTCTTGCCGTGGAAATAACAGTAAATTAATCAGGCCCTCCATGTCTTCCTCACTAAAAGGCCAGGTTGGATGAGTGTGGTGGTTCCTAAGCAGGGGTGTACCTCTTTGTCACCTGGGTGTCCCCAGGTACCAGTGTTCAGCTGAGCTCAGGAGGTTCTGATTCTGCAGGTTCAGCATGGGACCTGGGCATGAAATGTCTTTCAGCCTTCTCTCCACCCTCTCTGCCCCAACGCGCCTCCACCCCAACCCGCCTCCACCTCTGTGAGTGCTAACTCTCCCAGGGGCTTGGGCACAGGACCCTAGCGGAGTCTCCAACCTTAGTAATCACTGATCACTCTAGCCAAACTGGGTTCCCAGCTGCTTTCCTAATACCTCCCCCCGCGGTTTCTTCTGTGTCTTTGAGTGTGTTTCCCACTCATGGACACCTGTTCTCTCTAGAAGTTCTACTTTCAAGGCCCGCCTCAGAGCCTGTCTTCCATGAAGCTGTCACCCTCTGCTGTTGCCCTATGGGCCTCCCCTGCTCTGACCTTCAGGCTGCTAGAACAGAGCTCTCTCCTAACCCAGCCTCAATGGACAGGAAGGTGGTGTTCAGCTTGACTTCCTATAGACTTCCTATAGTTCTTTAGGGGCACAACACACCTTTTTCCACTATGCAAATAAAAGTTGCAGGGTGATGTGGAATATGCTTTTGAAAACTACAAGCACCCTTAATACTTGATGGTCCAGAGCATTGATGTGACATCTGAAGCAGCCCTGGGTTGCACAGCTGATTTTTTCCCCTCTTAATCTGTCTGGATTTCTTAAAGAGGACCGTGGCCACAAGCTAGTTAAGAATCAGTAGATCCTGCCCTGGCTGATGTGGTACAGTGGGTTGAGTACCATGCTGTGAACTGAAAGGTTATCAGTTCGATTCTTGGTCAGGGCACATGTCTGGATTGTGGGCTGGGTCTCTGGTTGGGGGTGTGCAAGAGGCAGGTTATCGATGTTTCTCTCCCTCTCCTTGTCCCTTCCTTCCCCTTTCTCTAAAAAGTAAATAACATCTGCCCGGCTGGTGTAGCTCAGTGGATTGAGCGCGGGCTGGGAACCAGAGGGTCCCGGTTCGATTCCCAGTCGGGGCACATGCCTGGGTTGCGGGCCAGGTCCCCAGTGAGGATCATGTGAGAGGCAACCATACATTGCTCTTTCTCCCTTCTTTCTCCTCTCTCTGAAAATAAATAAAATAAAATCTTTAAAAAATAAAAATAAAAAAATAAAAAGTAAATAACATCTTTTAAAGAAACGAATCACCGGCTCTCAGGCCGTGTGCAGCGATTACTCTGAGAGATTTTGAACAGTTTTTCAGGCCCCATTATAGACCTTTAAAGAGGAAAAAAAGAGACTTTGTTAAACACTTTGCCCACACTCTGATGCACAGCCGTCTCCTGTCGTCTCCTGTCCTCTCATTGGTCGAGGCCGGCCTTCTCTGCAGGACTTGGAGCAGTGCACCCCTGCTGGGGCCGGGGCCATCTCACTGTCAGTGCCTGCAGAGCTGCTAGGCAGTGCTTCATTTCTGCTGCGTGCCCCACTTGGCTTGGAGTGGGCATCCAGCTCTCTGCAGGTTGGGGAATGAGCTTTTCCCCCTTTGAAGAGCTGGGAAGCGCACCCAGGCTCTTTCATGTTTTGCAGTACACTGAGGTCCACGTCTGGGCTCAGAAGTGGGCCTCCTTTGTGAGTGGCGTTGCTCTTTCTCCCTCATCACTTGCCCTGTTTCTGAAGTCTGCTTTCCCCCACTGGGAGAAGGAACGTGTGAGCTGCCTGGTTCTGCTTTCCTTTGAGCTCTTTTGGTTTGTTGTCATTGCACCATCAGCCGGGAGCAGCTGACCAGGGACTGCTGCTTGCTGTGAGCAGAACTGAAACAAACCTTTCTCGGGTGTGTTTTGTAAGTTTCTGTCACTGTCGACTTTGGTCGTCCTAAGTTGGGTCTTCTAAAGTGGAGCCTCTCACTTTTTTTTGGTCAGGTGTTTTCCTCCAACATTTGACATTTTAAATGTGAAGTCTGAGTTTACATTGACTTTTTTTTTTTTTTTAACATTCCTTCCCCAGTTCTTCGTTTTCAGGATCATCCTCAGTCGCAGGGGTGCAGTTTTGCTTGAGGGTTTGCCGGTCCTCTTGAGGCGTGGTGCCTTTTTCCCGTTTCATACCTTCAGATGAACCTGTGGTTTCTCCGAATGACTTGAATCCATCTTCTCTAAGTTGTTCTCAGCAGAGGTGTGATGGGCATTTTGGGTTGAACAGTTCTTGTCTGTAGGACCACCTTGTGCAATACAGGACTTTTAGTGTCCTGGCTCCTGGTATTGCCACTGGTTCTCAGCAGCTGGGCCCTCAGGGACATTGGGAAATCGGGGTGGGGTGTATCACAATGCCTGGCATCTAGTGGGCGGGGCCGGGGATGCCCAGGTGCAGAGTCCTGCTGGATGCTGGCACCACCCTATTGAGAAACACTTTTTTTTTTTTTTTTTAAAGATTTTATTTTTATTTATTTTTAGAGAGAGGGGAAGGGAGGGAGACAGGGAGAGAAACAGCAATGTGTGGTTGCCTCTCACATGGCCCTCACGGGGACCTGGCCTGCAACCCAGGCATGTGCCCTGACTGGGAATCGAACCGGGACCCCTTGGTTCCCAGCCCGCGCTCAATCCACTGAGCTACACCAGCCAGGGCGAGAAACACTCTTTTAAGGGGTCTGCCAGCGTTCCCTGGAGGTTATGGGCTTGCTTGCTTGTTTGTTTGTCTCAATTTCTTTCACTTCTGTCTTATAATCAGTTCTTCCTTGATGGTTAGAATGAATTATGCAAAGGAGGCTGCCTCTTCCCTCTTTGGTGAGCTTAACCTGACGGTGAGGTGAGCTGGCAGTTTCTCTGGTGGCTGCCCTTCTGAGCCTCCCAGCCCTGCCACCATAGTTCCTCCCTTTCTTTGGCCCGGGGGTGTGGCCTCCGCCTCCCAAGCATGGCTTTTGTCTCTGTTCACGTGTGTCTTGCTATCAAAGCACCAGTAAATGCCCTCCCTGCACACAGTGCCCACTCGTTCCTCCCTTCGTCTTGACTAAGATGCAGTTTTTCACAGCCGCATTACAGGCGACCCCATCTTGCCATGTTTTTGTAATTCTTTTGAAATATACCTTCATGCGTTTATCACCCATACTTCATGTTGTTAGTATATGGATTTCTGAAGCCATAAAATATAGTTTCATATTATTTTATTTTTTTTAGATTTTTATTTTTATTTATTTTTTAGAGAGAGGGGAAGGGAGGGAGACAGAGAGGGAGAGAAACAGCAAAGTGTGGTTGCCTCTCACATGGCCCTCACGGGGACCTGGCCTGCAACCCAGGCATGTGCCCTGACTGGGAATCGAACCGGGACCACTTGGTTCCCAGCCTGTGCTCAGTCCACTGAGCTACACCAGCCAGGGCTTCATATTATTTTAAAATGTATTTTCTGCAATGAATATTGAATATATTCTGTGATTTCTTTTTTTTGATTGTCTAATTTCAAAGTTCTATCTGGAATTTTTTCCTTGTCTGCATTTTTGATAACTTGGTAAGACTTGGCCCTTAAGGGGCATGATATCTTGTGTCTCTTGCCAGGAATCTTTTTTTTTTTTTCCCTTTTTAAAAAATTTTTATTGGGAATCTTTTTTCTCATAATTCCATTTTATTTTTTATTGTTTCTTCCTCTCTAGCCAGGAATCTTAACTCCATCTTAAACCAAGGACCAGAAAATTAAAATACATAGAGATCCCTTCCTATCCCAGAGCTCTTTTCCTTCCCCAAGCCCCAGCTGCTCGTCTACTTACTAGCCAGTCATTAAGCAAGTGTTTGACAAAGCACAACCATAAGCTTCCGAGGTTTCCTGATCCTTGTCCTCACACCTGCCCTCGTGGGCCATGGTGGCAGTGTGGGTTCGAGGGCTTTTCCCCTTCCGGAACCTGCCCAGACTGCACGCTCCTCAAGTGAGCGTTTCTGACGAGTCCCAGGCATTGGCAGGAGGGCCAGGTGGCAGTTAGCAGGTTGAGTGGTCTCTCGGGTCCATGATTTCCCTCCTGCAGGCTCAGGTGGAGGCACCAGGCCATGTTCTCCTGCTGCAGGGTCACAGCCATTGCTGCTGGCATCTTCCCGCGCTAAAACTGAGCATTGCTGGGAACTCGGTCTCTCAGTGGCAGCAGCTCTCTCATCTCACTGTAGCTTGTTAAGAATCCCCGTTTTCGACGTCACCGCACACTTGCTGAACCAGAATCTCCCAGGCTGCGGCCCAGACGCAGACAGTTGCGGTAGGCAGCTGGAGCCCTGCCTGCCCAGGACCCTGGGTAGGACCCAGACCCTGTGGGAAGAAACTTGGGCCTGTTGCTTGCCATGAAGTGCCAAGTGTCCCAACTGCTGCTTGCATGTTCATTCGATGTGCTGTTCTTCTCTGCCTACTCCATGCCAGGCATACTGCACATCCTCTGACCTAGAACCTGTGGCACTGGCTCAGTTCCCCTTCCTCGGGAATTGTGTCCCCAGGATGCCTTGTAAACTGTCAACTGTGTGATGGGAATAGGGGGTGCGGAGATCTTTTGGGGTTGATGTGGGGGCTGATTCAGAGCTTCTCTGCCATTGTGAGCCAGAGCACCAAACAAGGAGGGGCCTCCTAGTCACGGAGAGGTTCATGGGCTGGACCGCCAAGGATGAATGAAGGCAGGCCGATGAGGAAGCTGTCCTTCCAGCCCAGCAGGGGAGGCAGGGCTCAGCTGGGTGGTGTTCAGGGTTGCTGAAGAGAAGTCACCCAGAAGATGTGGAGGAGGCTGTTGTGCCGTGGATGAGAGCCCAGCCTGGGGAACTGGGGGCAGCATGTCACTCCAGGTATCTGAGGATGGAGAATGAGGGGGATGAGCGCAGGCACGTGATGATGGTTTGGGCTGTAACGCCTACTGGATGTTCACTCGAGTTGTTGGGAAAGCAGCGGGAAATGTCAGGCTGGTGCACAGTTGAAAGACAACTGACAGTTCTAGACCAAACACATCGAAGGCAGGGCCTTGAAGTAGTATGACGGTCATGCTTTTTGAATGAAGTGGATTTGCTCTGTTGACTGTGTGATGATAATCCCTCGTATTTGCAAAGGGTTCTGCTGCTTACAATGTGGTTTCCTCCTCGTTACCTACAGCTCTGGGTCTTACTATCCCTGCTTTGCAGCTGAGGAGGCCGAGGCTCAGTGAAGGTTTTCTGTCCCCCTCCCATCCCAGACCGGATAGTTGTTCTCTTCGCTGTGTGCCCCGGTGGAGTCCTGAACTCGCACTCACAGTGTTGGGCAGAAAACTTTGTGGGTATGTGTGTTCTCCCGGTCCCACTTTGTTCATCTTTATGTCCTCGCCGTCTGACACATAGTCAGTGCTTAATAAATCTGGGTTGGAAGAAGTCGGGTCTCCTGTGCCTTTCTCGTGGCAGCCCGACGAGGAGGTGGTGCTGTGCAGGAGCACAGTTACTAAGTTGTTCACCCGCTGAGTGCCGTGGTTCACCAAGGTGGGGGCTTGTCTTGGTCTGGGACATGGGCTGAGGGGACTGCTGTGGCTCTGGGCCTCTTACCAAGACCAGGAATTGTCTAGTCCACACTCTGGAGTTTACCATCGGTGGTGTCGGCACTTGGTTTAATTTGAGGGAGTCAGGAGGGACTTAATGTGTGGTGCTTTCCCCTATTGACACCCCTTTGTGCTTTGTCAATCAACAGGAGCTTGAAGAAATCCGCAAATGTGGAATGAAAAACTTCCGTAACATCCAGGTTGATGAAGCTAATTTATTGACTTGGCAAGGGCTTATTGTTCCTGTGAGTATTGAACACTTCACTTCTTACCAGATTGCTCTCCAGGTGGTGTGTGCGCTGTTGGGCTGCTGTCTCTGTGCCCAAGGAGACTTTAGTGTAGGCAGCCACCAGGTGCACAGAGGCGGCTGTCACTCTAGGGTAATAAGGTAGGGGCCATACCTCAGTTTCCTGAATAGAATCCCAACTTTGTGCTGGTTTTGTAACTTTCTGGGGGGTCCTGAGCTTTCCAGGTCGTTGTTGTCGACCCGGGAAAGGAGTGGCACGTGTGCTCCGGGCTTCCCTGGCTTCTCTTGGCCTGGCCTCATTTGTCTGGACGGGGCCGCCTTCTCTGAGCTCTCTAGGGAGAGGGCAGGTGTTCCCATCCAGATCTTCTCTTTGCTGTCGCGCTTGGGCTTGCCTCTGTGTCTCTAACCCTCTGGACACCTGTGTTCCAGGCTTTGCGCCTGGTGCCCTTCAGTACGTGCCTCCCATTTGTTTCAAATCCCTTTGCTTCGTGGGCCGCCTATTCCCTTCACCCATTATCTTTTCTGGAGCTTGTGCCTCCAGTGTCTGCCCCCCTGCGGCTCTACCTCCCCGTTTCACTGACTTCCGCCTTCAGACGGGCTCCGGCTTCCTCCTAAGAGCTGCTTTCCTGTGACCTTACTGCCTTCGTGTCTTACCGTCTGCTCTTTCTCTGTCCTTTTGTCTCCTCACCCCTCAAGAGGCTTGTTCTGCACTAACTCCAGTCTGTGGTCCCAGTTTCTCCTGCCTTCCTGAAATGGCTTCACACCAAGCACAGAGGCTCCCCTAAGTCCTCACACCTGGGGCCACGCACCCCACTTACTTCCTGAACCCTTGGGTCCCCCTGTGTCCCAGCCTGCTGTTCTGTAACCAGTGTGCCATTTGCCCCGTCCTCCTGCTTCCTCTTAACTCTTAGACGTGGGTCTAATTAAGTCTCTTACCTTTCTCTCCTTCCGTTTTGTTTCTTGGGATCCCCGCTTCTTCCAGCATCAGTGGTTACTGGGAGTTTACTGTACGTGAAGAACTCCCATCTTTGCCTCCATTCCTGCCTTCTCCCCAGAGCCATACCACCTGCCCACGAGGTGGCCTAACTTGACATTGTCTGCCTTCTAGTCTCCTGTTTCACAACTGGGACCTTCTTCTGTGTGTTCCCTTTTCTTCCTGTTCTGAAGTCCCTGGAACTTGAATGGCAAATACTGGGTTTGTAGTTTATTTTCATAATCATTTGGATAACTAAGGAAAGCTGTACTTTGTAGTCTTTCAGTAAACATTAAAAAATTTTAAGTCTGGGAGCGTCCACTCTGGTTTTGAAGGGGAAGTCCTTTAGATTTCTCCAGGCTTGGCGGTGGTGGGGCTGAAGGCACAGGGTGTGGATAGTGGAGAAGCCCCTGGTGGGGAGGGCCGGCCCTTCCCTGCCATAGGCACCAGTTAGGTATTGAATGGAAGGATGGCCAGAACCATCTGACTACCCGGCCCTTTTCTTTTTCTTCTTTTTAAAAAAACGTAATTTGTTTATTTTAGAGAGAAAAAGGGTAGGAGAAAGAGAAGGAGAGAAACATCGCTCATTTGCCTCTCTCATGCGCCCTGACAGGACTAAACCCGAAACCCAGGCGTGTGCCCTTACTGGGAATCGAACCGGTGACCCTTTGGTTCACAGCCTGTGCTCAATCCACCGAGCTACACCAGCCAGGGCTATGTGTCCTTTTTCATCTGGCTTATTTCATTTAGCATAATTCTTCAGAGGTCGTCAACGTTGTGCCAAAGGTCATCAATGTTGCGCCATGTATCAAACATTATTTTTATGGATGGATAATATTCCATTATATGTGTATAACATGTTTTGTTTATCAATTCATCTGTTGATGGAAACCTTTTGACCATTGTGAATAGTGCTGTTCTGAACATTGACATGCAAGGATCTGCTTCAATTCCTGTTTTCAGTTCTTTGGGGTACAGATAAATGTAAGAGCAGAATTGCCGTCTGGTATTTGTGGTAATTCTGTGTTCAGCTGTGAGGACCCCGCAAACTGACTTTCACAGGAGCCTCACCGTCTTCCATTCCCACCAGCAGCGGACCAGGGTTCCAGTTTCTCCTCACCCTCACCGACGCTTATTTTCTCTCTTAAAAAAGTTGTAGCTGTTCTAGTCGATGTGAACTGGATGTATCATGGTGTTTTCCTCCCAGTATTATTTATTTTATTGTATTTTTTTCCATTACCATTTGTCCCTCTTATATTCCTGTCCCCACAGTCACCACACTGTTGTCCACGAGTCCTTTTTCCTTCTTGCGCAACCCCTCCACCCCCAACCTTCCGCGCCCCACCCTCAGAGCTGTCGTCTCCTGGTGCTTTCGATTCGCATTTTCCTATTGACTAAGGATGTTGAACGTCTTTTCACGTGTCTTTGGAGAAATGTCTATTCAGGTACTTTGCCCTTTTTATTTTCTTTAAAGACTTTGTGGGTTTTTAGGTTTTTTTTAAGAGTAGCTTTAGGCCTGGCTGGTGTGGCTTGATGGTTTGAGTGGTTTGTGTGCCGGCCTGGGAACCAAAGGATCGCTGGTTCAATTCCCAGTTCAGGGCACACGCCTGGGTTGCGGACCAGGTCTCTAGTACTGGGTGCGCGAGCGGCAACCATTCTCCCTCCCTTCCCTTCTCTCTAAAATTAAATAAATAAAATTAAGGGGGAAAAAGAGTAGCTTTAGGTTCACGGCAACATTGAGAGGAAGGTACGGAGATGTTCCATACACCCTCTGCCCGCACGCATGCACAGTCTTTGTCACCGTCCCCTGGAGAGCGGCACGTTTGTTGTAACTGGATGTACGCTGATGCATCATAGCCACCTAAAGTATATAGTTTATATCAGGGTTCACTCTTGGTATTGTCTGTTCTGAGTTTGGACAAATGTATAATGACATATATCCATTATTCTAGTGTCATACAGAGCATTTTCACAGCCCCGAAATTCTGCCTCTTCATTCCTCCCTACCCGTCTTCCTCCCCCACTCCCAGAACCCTCTGGTAACGTCAGTTCTTTTTACGGTATTCATAGTTGTGCCAACTCCAAAATGTTGTAGTTAACGTTATACAGTATGTAGCTTTCTAAAAAACTTTTTAAAACATTTTATTTATCTCTTTTTAGAAGGGAAAGGAGGGAGAAAGAGAAAGAAACATCAATGTGTGGTTGCCTCTCAAGTGCCCCTGCAACCCAGGCATGTGCCGTGACTGGGAATCAAGCCAGTGACCCCTTGCTTTATAGGCCAGCACTCTGTCCACTGAGCCCCATCCCCAGGGCCGATTTATTATTTTTTTTAGCATATCATTTTGATTCCCTTTTTCTCTATACATAATGGTTATTTTCTTAAAGGTTACCTTGAGGATTATAATTGACATTTTAATCTTTTAAATACCTGCTTGGAATAATACCAAGTTAATTCCAGTATTATATGAACACTCTGCTCCGATACATCTCCATCACCACTCCCCCCTTTATATTGTTACTGTCATAAAGAGGCGTTACAAACCCAGAGTACAATAATCAGTAATACTGGATTATACAGGGTCCGGCAGAAGTAACGCCTGCTTGAGCGTGGTTGGTAGGGTAATAATATGGGTTTAACAATTTGAACATTTCACCTAAAGTGTTATATGGTGTGCTTGAGTGTGATACTGTTATGTTGCAGAATTACATGCTTATGACTTTATAATAAAAGATTTTGTAATAAAAAGGGGTGTTATTTGTGCCAGACCTCCTATGTAGTTACTTTTAACATTGCTTTTCTCTTTATTTCCTTTTTTTTTAGATTTTATTTTATTTATTTTTAGAGAGAGGGGAAGGGAGGGAGAGAGGGACAGAAACATCAATGTGTGGTTGGCTCTTGTGCACCCCCCACTGGGGACCTGGCCTGCAACACAGGCGCGTGGCCTGACTGGGAATGGAGTTGGCGACCCTTTGGTTCCCAGGCCTGCGCTCAGTCCACTGAGCCACACCAGCCGGTGCTTTTCTTTCTTTCTTCATGTGGCTGCGAGTTAGTGTGCAGTGTCCTGTCATTCAGCCTGAAGGACTTCCTTTTGTGTTTCTTTTAGACAAAGTCTACTAGTGATAGAATCTCTCCTTTTTTGTTTATCCGGGTATATCTTAATTTGTCCTTCATTTTTGAAGGATAGTTTTTGCTGACATTATTTTCCTTTCAGCGCTTTGAATTTATCCTCCCACTGCTTTCTGACCTTTGTGGTGTGGTGAGAAATCAGTTGTTTGTCTTACCGAGGATCCTTTCTACATGACAAGTCATTTTTCTCCTCTTAAGTGCTTTCAAGATTATTTCTTTGTCTTTCAGTGATTTGACTGTCTTGGTATAATCCTGCTTGGAGTTCATTGAGCTTCGTGGGTATTCCCCGAGTTTCTTGGATGTATAGATTCGTATCTTTGATGGAATTCGGAAGTTTTTGGTCATTATTTATTCAGCTGTTCTTTCTGCCCCCTTCTCTTCCTTCTCCCCTGGGACTGCTGTAATGGTCGCTGGTTAGCTCCAAGCCGTCCTTGTGCTCCTGAGCTCCGATCGCTTTCTTCACTCTTTTTTTCTTTCAGTTCCTTTGATCGAATCACTTTAATTGTCCTAAACTTCGGGTTTGCTGACTCTGTTGCTTGCTCAGATCCACTGCCAAATTGTTCTAGTGAGTTTTTCACTGCAGTTACTGTGTAGTCTAGCTCCAGAATTTCTGTTTGGTTCCTTTTTATAATTTCTCTCTCTCTATTGATATCTCATTTTATTCAGACATTGTTTTTCTGGTTTTGTTTAGTTCTTTGTCCATGATTTCCTTTATATCTTAGAGCACATTTATGACAGTTGGTTTTAATCTTCTGTGTAGTAAGTCATGTGTCTGGGTTTCTGTCATTTGGATGGCTTCTGTCATTTGTTTTCTTCCTTTGCATGGTCATACTTTTCTATATCTTCGTATGTTTTGTGATTTTTGTAGTCGAAATACTGAATATTTGAATGTTCATTCAAATGGACATTTGAATATTACAATGTGGAAGTTAGATTTGCCTCTACCCCAGAGGTTGCTGTTCCTGACTGTTGAAGGTTTTGCTTGTGTTCCACCAGTGTTTTGTTTGAAATGTTCTTGAATTCCAGGAACTTAAAAAGAGCCTCAGTCTGTGCATATTGGCTCTGTGCTGCAGAACTTCTGTAGCATGTAGCTGGTCGGTTGTCATTCTGCCTCAGCCTTCACTTTGGCTTGTGGTGAGCCTATAGCTGGCCAGCCAGTGGGGAATGCTTTAGATCTTCCCAGGTCTTTTCTGAGCATGAATCCTGTTTGACGTGTGTATGGCTTGAGTACGGCTTTCTCCGTTCCCCAGTGTACCTGGGCAGCCCTCCCCGCTTCTTTGAGGACTCAAACGGCTGATCATTGATGTCTGAAGAGGTGGTGGCCCCAGCCTTCAAGGCTAAGACAAGGCGCAAACAAGCTGCTCTCCCAGGTTCAATACCAGGAGACTTTCTAAGTCTCTGAGTCTCCTGGGTCCCCATCGCCTCCATCACTTCCTCTCCCAGTGTCTTCAGAAGGGGCCCGTAGGTTCTTTCTAGAGCGTGTGCCCACTGATAATGTCTTTGGGGCCATCAGTCCATGTTTCAGGGACAGTGCCACCAGCCCTAGAAAATCCAGGTTTGGAAATAATTCCTTCGGACCTTATGGAGACTCAGACCCATCCTCCTTCCTCAGGGAATCTCCATTCCACCTGAGTAGGTTTCCTGGCCATAGGACCAACAAGTTTCACCTGGTTGTGTGGCAGGGGTGCCTCACTAGGGATCGTGGTTCCCTGGTGATCCATGGTTTTGCGCCACAGTGGTCATGTGTGCTCAGCTGCCTGGCAACCGGAACCACTTTGCCTTGCTTCCTGGCATGCTTGCCTTCCAGGACCTCCACCATCTCCAAAGAACTGATGTCAGTTTTCATCAGACTGGGCCCCACCGCCGCCAGGCACCACCTGGTCCCTGGAGGGTTACTCCTCTTGTCTGGGTGCCTGGGCAGCTCATCCCACAGCAGTAGTTTGGGGGCAGAGTGATCTTGGATGACAGGGCCAACCGGGCAAAGAGGCACGTGACTGAAGGCTGTGAAAAATTCCCTGGCCAGTGAAAGACCCAGAAACCTCTAGTACTAGTCAGCTTTTCACTTCCATCTATCTGGACAGTTGAATGCACTGATGCTCCTTAGGTTTCTCTCTGGCCTTCCTCCTTGGCCTTAGGCAATCCATTGTGCGTCTCAGCCGTTCCCTTCTGCTCCGTGCAGCTGTGGGTTTTCTTTACCACGCGGTCTTTCTCAGCAGTGCCTGTGCCGGCCCCCACCCCGCCCCCCGCCTGGGTTCTGAGTTAGGCAACACGGATGAGCGCCTTGTGTTAGTTCTTCAGGTACCCCAGGTAGGTTAGGACAGACAGGCACAGCAGTGTGAATAAGGTCTGCTCTGCTCCCTGTGGAAGCGAGGACCAGGGTCCCTCACTGGGAGCGATGCCGCGTCCTCAAAGTGTGTGCTCCAGGAAGGGGGGGGACACGGCGAGTAAAAGTGCCAAAGGTTCTCTGCTGTGTTTTCGTGCCTTTCACTTGATTCTGTATTCATTTGGTTGCTGTGAACCTTTGACAGTTTTCCAGAGTTCTGACAGCGTTGGTCTGACAGTTTCTGAAATATTATTTTTTAATGTTTCTGTGGAGGAATGGGAGTTTCGAGATACCTGCTTTACCATTTTGCTGATGTCACTCCCTAATTTTTTTCTCTTAATCAGGAATTAGTGGATTTCATTAAGGGGCATATTACTGTCATTTCCTGTGTATCAACATTTCAGTCAGACAGTCCACATAACGTGATGGTGGTCTCTTAAGATTATAATGGATCTGAAAAATTTTTATAGCTTAGTGACGTCAGTCTGAGGTTCTTCCCCATATATAGAGTGTGTATAGTGCCCCTATCAGCAAATGGCCGCTACACGCATTATTCGTAAAGTCTGGGCCCTCTGTTAACTATGGGAGTACATTCCAGCAGGCAAATTTTCTTCTTGGGGCTCACAGGTTTTTTAAGCGGCCTGTTTATTAAATCTTTCTTTTCTGGATTAACTCCCCCTCTATCACGGTGGACTATAGGCATACCTTGTTTCATTGCACCGTGTGCTTTACTGCACTTTACAAATGTGCATTTCTTACGAATTGAAGGTAGGTCCCTCCACCATCAAAAAAAAAAAGATAATTCACTATATTGCAATATTTGCTTTGTTGCAGTGGTCTGGAATCAAACCCATAACATCTCTGAGATATGCCTGTGTTTTTAAAATAATCCGTTGTATTACATTTAGTGGTGTTAAAACAGAAAATTTAACTGAGTACATTTGAATATGATTGTCTTTATTAAGCAATTCATAAATCAGTAGCACCCAATCTCGTAACTAAAAGGGGTGCTCTGAGGACTTGTACAAAATACAGATTGTAAGGTCTTTGTAGAAAGAAGGGTGGGGCAGGGGAGCTACGGACAAAAGAAAAGAAAGGATTATTTTTTAGGCTGGGCCATCTTTTGCAGGGAACGGAATGGCAAGGGCCTTCACCGTGCAGTTTGCCTCTTTCTTTGGGAGGTGTGGTGGTGGAGAGGGCCCAGACAACAGACTGCCTTGCTGATGCTTGATCAGAAAATTTCAGGTTGCTTGATTAAGAGTACATTTCTGGCCCTGGCTGTGTGGCTCAGTGGATTGAGTGCTGGCCTTAGAACCATAAGGTAGCTGGTTCGATTCTCAGTCAGGGCACACGCCTGGGCTGTAGGCCAGGTCCTCAGTTGGGGGCGTGCAGCAATCGTTGCTGTGTCTCTGACACATCAGTGTTTCCCTCCCTCTCTTCCTCTCTCCTTTACCCTCTCCCTAAAAGTAAATAAAAAAAATCTTTTTTAGAGAAAGGGAGAGGGAGAAAAACATCGATGTGTCAGAGACACATCAATCAGTTTCCTCTTGCACGTCCCCAACTGTGGGCCTGTCGTTTTTAATGTTTATCTAGATTCATGTGTGAAATTGAGTTGGGTTTTGGTAGGTGGTCATATCAGCTACACGTATCATGAAGTAGAAATTTCCTTTTCTTTCTCTGTTCTGATTTGCTAGTTTTTGCTTTCATGGTAATTTCTGCTTTTTTATTTTTTTAATTTTATTATTATTTTTTTAACGGTATGAACGGCCTTTATTGGTTACAAACGGGAGTGGGAAAGGCGGGGATAGGAGAGCTCCGGATCCTGGGGCGGCTTCGCAGACCGCACCAGGCCCAGACTCACTCAGCAAACGTTCTCAGAAAGTAAATTTCTGCTTTTTTAATGTGCTGTCTTCTATTTTCCTTGGAGTTTGATGTCTCCTGCATTCCTCGGTGTTTCTTTGTTCTTTTCTGACTTCATGATTTGAACGATTAGTTCTTTACAGGGAATACATCCTAGCTTGGGTTCCTTTCCTGCCTGGGCTGCTGCTGGCCTATGTTACTATCACCCTGACCTTGCACTGCTGCTGCTTTTACCTTTTTTGAGAAGGTAAGACACGTACAGGTGGAAACAATTCAACAATGACAGTGAGTCCTTCCAACTAACTGCCTGTGTCTCAGTTTCTCATTTGTAAAATGGAACTAGTAAGTACCTGCCTCTTGCAGTGGTCAGGAGAACTGAATGAGTTGATGCTGCTGCTGGGCTGAGCCCAGAGCAGATGCAGTGTGGAGGTAATGCCCTAGTCAGCCTGCCCCTGAATTTGTCTTTGGGCTTTAGAACGTAGACTTGTGAGTTATCTTTGTATCCCAGGCCTTGCATATTAGAAGCTGCCTCAGTAATTGTTTTTAAAATCAACTGGAGGTTCTCTGAAAGGGCGTGTGCCTCCCTGGTGTCCGCCCGCCAGCCCGTTGGGAGTGAAGTGGAGTCTCTGACGTCGCCTAGTTTCTCTGACCTCCATGCTGGCTCCTAGTGCCCCCTCAGTGCCCACGCGCCAGGTTCTGGTGACCCCTTCTAGAATATTTTTGGGGGTGACATTAGGTACACTAATAACATTTCATTTCAAAAACGGCAACCACCTTGGCCTCTGCGCAGGCTTTTCCGTCTCTGAGGTTCTTGGCAGCACCTCACAGACTCGTCACCCAGTGTCCCCACCTGGGCTCGGGTTCCTGGCTCTTTTGAGGAGCTCTGCTCTCGTGTTCCAGGGGCTGTAGGGCAGTACTCTCTACCAGTTGACTCCGAGCTGGTGTGCAGTTAGAGTACTCAAAGCCAACTAGTTACTGAAATAAATGCCTGTTTATTCACTGTCAGAGAGAGCTGTGCCTTCTCTGGGGCCGTCACACCTTTTCCTGCTCGTGAAGCCATGTGTACGCCTTCTATTAGGGGCCCTCCCGTCTTCCTGGTTCTTCTGTGGTGCTCCCACCCCTGCGCGCAGTGAGTCGTCCCCTCTCCGTGTTCTCTGCAGTCACCACTCGGGCCTGTGAAGGCTCTCTTGACTGCAAGTAAGGAAACTCCCAACTCAGCTTAGCTTCAAAGAGGGAAAGTTACTGGATTCTGCCTGTCTCTGGTCTCCTGTCCTCAGCTCCATTCTGTCGGCTCTCTGTCCAGCCGTCAGCTGCTGCAGGAGAGGAGACTCGAGCAGGCCAGGGTGTCCAGGGTAGAAATAGGACCTCCATTCCCCTTCCCAGCATTATTGTGTCCCCTCTCTTTGGGTACTTCTAGCAGTGTGACTTTTGCTCTGCCAGATTTTGAGAATATCTGTCTCAATGAGTTCTGGTTTAGGCAGAGTCCTTTATCTCTTTCCATCCAACTTCCTGTGCCTAGCACTGTGTTAACACATAGTAGGTGCCCCACAAATCGTTTATAAATTGAATTTGTAGTTCGAGAGCAGTGATTCTCAATTGGATTGCATTGCAAACTGCACTTTGGTGTGTGCGCGGATTATTTGTGTGGGTTGTCCCTGTTTCTTGTCCACTAGATGCCAGTAGCCACCCTTGACATTGGGACAACATAAGGACACCCTCAGGTACTCCTGAACAACTCCAGTTAGGGACAGTACTGTCCTTGGTTGGGAATCCGTGTTCTTGAGTTAGCTTTTTTTTTTTTTTTTAAAGTTTTATTGAAATTCACAAACCATGCATTTCACCCATTTAAAATATACAGTTCAATGGCTTTTAGTGTATTCACAGAGTTGTGCAACTATCACCATAATTTTAGAACATTTTTTAATATTTTCAAAAGAATCTGCCCTCAGCCATCACCCTTAGTAGATTTAGCTCTTCTACAAATTTTATATAAATAGAATCATACTATATATGACCTTTTGTATCTGGCAGCTTAGCATAATATTTTCAGGGTTCACCCATGTTGTAGCATATATCAGTACTTTGTTCCTCTTTAATGCCAGATAATATTCCATTGTAATGGCTGTGTCATCGTTTTCTTGTTCAGTCATCAGTTCGTGGGTATTTTAATTAGTTCCACTTTTTGTCTATTGGAAGTAGTGCTGCTATTAACACTCGTGTGCAGTTTTTATGTGGACGTATGTTTTCATTTCTTTTGGGTATTTACTTAGGAGCGGGATATGACCATATGGTAACCTGATTTAACCATTTGAGGAATGCCGGACTATTATACCGTTTGCGTTTCTGCCAGCAGTGCGAGAGGGTTCCGGTTTCTCCACATCCTGCGGACAGTTGATATAGTCTGTCTTTTCAATTGCAGCCATCCTAGTAAGTGCAGAATGGTTCCTCATTGTGGTTTTGATTTTCATTTCCTTGATGGCTAAGGTGATGAACATCTTTTCATGTGCGTGTTGGCCACTTGTATATCTTTTTTAAGGTTTATTTTCATGAGAGAGAGAGAGAGAGAGATGTGGGGGAAGGGAGACAGAGAGACATCTCTGTGAGAAACACCGATTGTCTGCATTCTGCACATGCCCCAGTGGGGGACCGAGCCCGCAACCTGGGCATGTGCCCTGACCAGGAATCCAACCAGCGACCCTTTGGTTATTGGACAGCATTTTGGTTATTGAGCCACACTGGCCAGGGCTGTATATCTTTTTTGGAGAAATGTCTATTCAGGTACTCTGCCCATTTTTTAACTGGGTTATTTTTTAAATTATTAAGTTGTAATTAGCTTTGATTTTTAAAAGCAGTAAGATCAGTTTTTCTTGTTTAATGAAAAGTTGTCTTATTTCTGTGAATGTCCTGGAATTGAGTCCCTACCTCCTAGATTGGTAATGAGGTTCTGACACCTCCTACTTTATTGGTGGCTGTAAGCTATGACTGATGACTGGGATACAGAGATGGGGAAACAGTTCCTCTTCTGTATGACAACTTCTGGTTCTAGGTTCTGGGGTCATTGTGTTCCAGGTATGCTAAGCCATTATTCTGAGAGCCGACAATCTTGGTCATGTTCAAAAGAATAACATATGCCTTGATGTTGATGATTTTGTCATCAAGAAGAGAATCGGAGGCCCTGGCCAGGTAGCTCAGTTGGTTAGAGCATCGTCCTGATACACCAGGGCTGCGGTTCGATCCCTGTCATGGCACATAGGAGAAGCAACCAGTGAATGTATAAATAAGTGGAACAACAAATCAGTGTTTCTCCCCCTCTCTCCCTCTCCTTCTCTTTTTCCCTCTCCTTCCCTAATGCTTCTCTCTCTCTCTCAAATCAGTAAATAAAAATTTAAAAAAAGAAAAATCTGATAGGTTGGCGATTCAGTTAGCAAATGTTTGAGGGCTAGTTTTGAGGACACCTCAGGTCCCTGCTCTCGGGCATGTCCTGTACTAATGGAGAAGCTAGGTAATCAAAATCCAGGCATCAGAATGCTGTAAGAACCCAACCAGAACAGCAAGAAACCTTTGCCACCGTCTCACAATATGTGTAAATCAGACCATCATGCTGTACTCCTTAAACGTACACAGTGATGTATGTCAGTTATGTGTCGATAAAACTGGGAGTGAAAAGTCTTGAAATTAGAGGTGGTTGCATGACATTGTGAATTCACTAAATGCTGCTAAATTGTACGCATTAAAATAGTTATTTGTATGTTTGTGAATTTCACCTCAATTTAAAAACTTTTCCCCACGTGTAACAGAACCCGAAAAGTTGCTGGAGCTGGTAGGATGTTGGAATATCTATGAGGCAGTTTTGGTTCTCCGTCCTCCCTTCTCTTTCGGCTCTGGTTACGGTGTGGGGTTCTTGACCAGAAGCACCTGGCACAGTCCCAAGCACAGTATAAAAGCTCCTTCAGTGTCAGAGGTTATTTTTGGGGCAAGGAAGATTTGCCTCAACTTTAGCCCAGCCTTCAGGAGTGCATTTGAGGTTTGATTACCTTCTTTCAATTTTTGTAGCTACATTTGTAACTCGGATCTCTCACCTTCCTTTCCGTGTTCTTCCTCCTTTGTCTAGCCCATCGCACCGAAACCCTCACTCATCAGACTCCTTCCTTCCTTCTCTACTGCCCTTCTGGCCTTAAGGTGGAGCCACGTCCCTCCCTTAGGCTCAGCACTGGTCTGTGCTTCCTGCTCTTTTCTGTTAATTCTTCGGTAGCTTCTTCTCCCTTTTGTAGCTCTAATGGTTGAGGCCAAATAAGGGGAGCCCTGTT
Source organism: Micronycteris hirsuta (assembly GCA_004026765.1). Taxonomy (NCBI): domain Eukaryota; kingdom Metazoa; phylum Chordata; class Mammalia; order Chiroptera; family Phyllostomidae; genus Micronycteris; species Micronycteris hirsuta. The sequence goes on along the minus strand of PVJI01002224.1, from coordinate 131,941 downwards.
TTCTGACACAGGGCCACGTATAAAAATAATAATTCTGCCAACCTTAGGGTACTGGGATTGCGCCTTCCTGTTGGGGGAGGAGGCTGCTGAGCTTTCACAAACCAGGCACAGGCTTTGTGGATAAAGGCTGCAAGTCACCGTGGCCTAGTAGAAGAGGGGAGCATCTGCATCGCAGACTGGGACACCATGTACAGCAGCAAGAGCAAAGTTACAAGAATGTAGACAGTATGCCTACTTTTATAGCTACGTATGAGTAGTATGTGTAGATATCTAGAATGAAAAGCCTTTGTGAGCCCTGGCTGGCATAGCTCAGTGGATTGAGCACAGGCTGGGAACCAAAGGGTCCCGGTTCGATTCCCAGTCAGGGCACATGCCTGGGTTGCAGGCCAGGTCCCCAGTGAGGGCCATGTGAGAGGCAACCGTACATTGCTGTTTCTGTCCCTGTCTGTCTCCCTCCCTTCCCTTCTCTTTAAAAATAATAAAATCTTAAAAAAAAAAAAAAGAAAAGAAAAGCCTTTGTGTGTACTCTCGGTGCATAGAGAACATACACGGCCACGCAGCAGGGGGCTAACAGCCCGTTATCCTGGGGGATGGAAGGTTTAATCCTATTTTTTTTTGGTGCTGATGTTAATTTCTATGAAAAGTAACAATAAAGCTACTTCAGTTCTTGAGGGGAAAGTGAATTATGCTGTGAGAGGTACATGAGTTCGGAGGAGGGAAAGTTCCTTGTTGAATTCAGTTAATGGAGATTGTGATTTTAAAATTAGATATAGTTTACCCTGACCAGTGTGGCTCGGTTGGTTGGGCATCTTCCCATCTGGCAAAGCTGGTTCGATTCCTGGTCAGGGCACATTTTTTGGTTGTGGGTTCAGTCCCCGTTGGGGTATATATGAGAGGCAACCAATTGATATTTCTCTCCCTCTCTTTCTTCCTTCTCCTCTCTCTAAAAATAAATAAAATCTTTTAAAAAATAAAATTAAATATAGTTCAGAGAGTAGTTTGGTCATAAAGATTGGCAAACCAGTTCTAGAAATACTTTTTCCTACTATTGCTTATGTTCAAAGGGAATATGATGGAATTCCTTAATGTTGGAATGTTCGTTGACTGTTCTATGGAAAGTCCTACAGAGCAAATTATTGAAAACAGTACAAAGAAATCATCTTCAGAAAGCAAAGTTAGCATAAGATGAGTCTGCTAATTGAGCAGATTTTGTGATTCAGGCAACCAGGGAGCTTGCTTTCAGAAAAAATAGATTATATAAATACTTAACAATTTACAGAGGGTTAGGAGATACAGTCTGTGTTCAGAAGACCCATTGCTTGTCTCAGCTTTTGTCAAGATCCTGGAGTGGACTGCGAAGGTTTCAGAACATAAAAACCAGTCGGGGACGACAGAATAGGCCACCTCCCCTGTTCCTCTGTAATGAAACGGCTGAACTCCAGAGGATAAGCAGCCGCTGGGTGGGCCCGCGGTAGCCTGGGTTTTGTTAGCTTGCTGGGTTAGAAAGGATTAGCTGTGGGAAAGGATGCTGCCGAGGGGTTGCTGCCAAGGTGGACGGAAGTGGCACAGAGGCAGAGCTTTGTATTTATGAATGTTCATAATTTGACAGTGTCGAAGATCTGTAGTAGATTTAAAAAAAGAAGTGGCACAGAGCCTTCAGTTTGTCTGGTGCTTGGAACGAAGAAGGGATGGCGTGTTCAGTAGGTCCAAACCGGGAGCCGCCCTGCATCGGCAGCCACGAGTCCTGAGTGTGGCGTCAGTCAGCTGCGCGCACCCGTGGGGGTGTGCCATGTGGCAGCAGTCCAGGTCAGGGAGTGATTATTCTGTGGCTGCAGGAGAGCGATGTGGTGTCCTGACTGCGTCACAGGGAAAGCAGTGACACAGGACCGACTTCTCTGGATAGTTGAAGGACGAGGGATCTTCACTTGAGGAACGGAAGGCATGGGGTACAGGGTGGGTCTTTGGATTCTTCCAGAGTCGCCGTGGGAAGGAGAGATTGATGTGACCACAGGGTTAGAAGTAAGAGGGCACGTGGGCCAAAAGCCCAGAGTGGGTTGGAGTCATACGTGGAAGAGCTTCCTTTTGGTCTCAGTTGCCACAAAATGACTTTGTGCCTTGGGAGGCTGAGGTCAAGAACTGTTGCCCTGGCCAGGTAGCTCAGTGGGTTAGAGCAGTGTCCTAATATGCCAAGGTTGCGAGTTCGGTTTTTGGCAGGGCACGTACAAGAATCAGCCAGTGAATGCATAAATAAGTGCAACAACAAATCGATGTTTCCCTCTCTCAAATCAGTAAGTAAATGTAAAAAAGGAGAAGAAGAACTGTGAAGAATCTTGAGATTTTCACCCTATTTGTAAGCCTAGCATGATAGCTTGCCACAGTTTATTGAATGCCAGAGAAGACACGAGACTTCTCAGACAGAGACAAAGAACAGTTAGCGTACACACAGCAGCACGCAGCGTGAGCTTTGTCACACTTGCATCAGTTCCCCGTGCCCTCGCGTCCCACAGAGACGAAGAGGATGGACCCCACAGATGCCTCTTCAAATGTGGGGGATACCAGCATGCAGGGGGACTGAACTGGAGGTGAGGCAGAAGAGCATCTGGCATGTAATAAGTGCTTGAAAAATGATCAGATCATACATGCGTGGAATGGCTAGAAGCCAGTACAAGACAGTGTGGGTTCTTTGCATGAAAGTGGTACAGAAATTATTTTTACCTTAACCATACTGTTTATAAAGCAAATAATAAACACGTTTAAACCAGTCACACTCATAGAAAGGGAACGTGGAGGAAAAGTGTCTGGGAATTTAGGCGTGGGTCGAACGAGGCCGTGAAATGTTTGTGTCGGGCTCATCACTTGCAACAACTGCAGGGAAGAAAATAAGTAACATTTAAAGTCTGTGAATGGATTTAGAGCATGCAAAATTACCAGCAGAAATTAATTTTACTTTTCAAAAAATGCTTTGGCACAGCAGTATTAGCTGAAAGGAATGCAGTGCCTCCAAATAAAGGAAGGAGTAACGGAAAAACACTGGGCAGGGCCTTGAGTGAGATAAAAGGCTGACATCTGAAATGGTGTTGAAGTTCCGTCTGGGGTTTTTTAGTTAAATTGCTGAAGAGTTGTAGAACATTCTATAACCAAGCTGCTTTCTCACTGAGGTCTCCTGCAGTGAGTGAGCCGCCTGTCAGCAGAGTAAGTTTAGCTCTAAGATGTCTAAAATTTGCATATGGAGCTTTCTGCCCTTTATCTAGAAGGTATATTTGCACACCTCCTCCAACAAAAATCATTGGGACAGACAGACAGTCTGTGATTTGCATACACTCGAGCCACTCCGTTGTCATCCACAGGTCCCCAGACGAGGACAGGGGCTTGGAGAAGGTAAGGTGAGCCTGGCCAAGTCCCCTGGGTGGTGAGGGCCTCCTGTAGCGGCCGAGCTGCTGTGACGGAGCGCTCCGCCCCTCTACCAGGCGTTCAGGTCTTGAGAGCTTGAGATGGGTCTCATCGTCACAGCAGCTCTGGGTGCAGACAGCTGGTGACCCCGTTTTACAGAGGTTCGGGACTGTTCCCAGAGTGACCTGGTCAGGAAGAGGACGTCCGAGGGCAGAGCTGCCATATAGGACCACACGTTTGTCTCTCATTTTCCGGCACACAGCAGGACGTAGGGGTGGGTCCATCAGTCCTGGGTGATGAATGAACAAATTCAGCCGATTTTACCAGCCAAAAATCATACAGAAAAGCTCTTTTTACATGGCTCAAACAATGTAAATGACTGTGATTTGTACTCAGGAGAAAAGTTTTCATCTCTCCCTAAAAGCCAACAGCGGTTTTCTCTGAGTTCCCCCATTAACTCATTGGTAGCAGTGAGTCTAGCTCCCCTAGGCAGTGAGGCGGGCGGGGCGGGGGCCACAGCTGCTTTAACTTGTAGATGGTGGTTTAGAGAGTTCCGTGTTCTTGAAAGAAGGGAATAGGTAAGGAATTGTTTCCCAGTCCAGTCTTACCCCAACCTTTCCCGGGTAAGTGTAGGTCCTCTCTCCTCACCCAGGCACACCCGGTGTGGACTGCTTACTGACACTCCACCCTCATCCTGACCCTCAGCCTCCACGTTCTTGATGAGCTTTCCTGCAAATTAATATTCCGACAGCTGTCCCTCAGCCACACTGCCTGTTCGCAGCATCCTGTCTTGCCCCGTGCCGTCCCTTCCAGTCTTCAGTCCTCTCTGCCTGCCAGGCCTCTCCCACCCCTCCGCCCTTCCTAAGCTCACCTGTCCTTGAAGGCCCCTGCACCCTGCCTCCTTTTCCTGAGTGGGACTAGGCCATGGCAGAGTGTGGAGACATGGTGGGTGCCAGCCTCGCACCCCAGAAGAACTCTGTTTGCTGGAGAATGAATGCCAGTTAGGCTGGTGCTTGAGGAGGGGGCGCTGTGGTGTGGGGTCTGCCCAGAGCCTTCCTGGGTGCTCTGTTAAACCTGGCTTTCTTGGGGCGGGATGTGCCGTGGCCTGTCTGTGTGGCACCCGGGAGAGCTGGGAGTACTGGGAAAAGGCAGTAGGTGAAGGCTTTGCTCAGCTCTGGAGGGGAGCCTGGGGGAGAGACTGAGGAGGCTCTTTTTCTTTTTTTTTTTCTTTAAATTTTATTTTGTGTTGGTTTCAGGCATACAGTGTAGTGGTTACAAAATCATATAATTTACATAGTGTTCCCTCGATATTTCCAGTATCCCAACTGGCACCATAGTTATCACAATATTATCACAATGTTTTTTTTTCTGTCTCATCACAATATTATTATTGACTGTATTTGCTATGCTTTATTTATATTCCCGTGACTATTTTGTAACTACCAATTTGTGCTTTTTAATACTTTTACCTCTTTGACTAAGTCCCCCAACCCCCTTCCTTTCTGGCAGTTACCAGTTCGTTCTTTGTGTCTGTCTGTCTGTCTGTCTGTTTCGGTTTTATTCTATAGATTTCACATATATGTGAAATCATATGGTACTTGTCTTTCTCTGATGACTTACTTCAACTGAGCATAATACCTTCTAGATCCTTCCATGCTGTCTCAAATGGTAAGGTTTTATTTTATTTTTTAATGGCTAACATTTCATTGTATATATGTACCACAGCTTTTAAAAAATATTTTTTATTGATTATGCTATTACAGTTGTCCCAGTTTTCCCCCCTTGCCCTCCACCCGGTGTTCCCCATTCCCTCCAGCATTTTCCTACCCCTTAGTTCGTGTCTATGGGTCGTGCATATAAGTTCTTTGGCTTCTCCATTTCCTATGCTGTTCTTAACACCCCCCTGTCTGTTTCGTTCCTTCCAATTTATACTTCTCATTCCCTGCAACTTTCCCCCCATTCTTCCCCTTCCCCCTCCCAACTGATAACCCTCCAGATGATCTCCGTGCCTGTGATTCTGTTTCTGTTCTGCTTGTTTGCTTAGTTTTTAAGATTTAATTGTTGATAGTTGTGAATTTATTGCCATTTTAATGTTCAGAGTTTTGATCTTTTTCTTAAATGCCCCTTTAACATTTCATATAATAATTGCTTGGTGATGATGAACTCCTTTAGCTTTACCTTGTCTGGGAAGCACTTTATCTGCCCTTCCGTGCTAAATGATAGCTTTGCTGGAGAGAGTAATTTTGGACGTAGGTCCTTGCCTTTCATCACTTGGAATACTTCTTTCTAGCCCCTTCTTGCCTACAAGGTTTCTTTTGAGAAAACAGCTGACAGTCTTATGGAAACTCCTTTGTAGGTAACTCTCTGCTTTTCTCTTGCTGTTTTTAAGATTCTCTCTTTATCTTTAACCTTTGGCACTTTAATTGTGATGTGTCTTGGTGTGGGCCTCTTTGGGTGCATCTTGTTTGGAATTCTCTGTGCTTCCTGGACTTGGCTATTTCCCCTCACCAAATTAGGGAAGTTTTCTTTCATTGTTTTTTCAAATTTTTCAATTTCTTGATCTTCTCCTTCTGGAACCCCTCTGATTCGGATATTGGTATGTTTGGAGATACTATTTCTGTTTATTTGAATTCTTTTTTTTCTTTTTCTTTGTCTCCTCACTTTGGCAGCCTCCCTGTATTTTTGTCTGTGTATTATTGAGTAAAGCTGCTTTGATTCCCCGTCTTAGTAGTGTGGCCTATTGTAGAAAAGCGCACCAATAAGTTGGGTGGAGCAGAGCCTTAGGAAATCGCCAGGGCAGGGCAACCCATGTCACCGCTCTGTGGCTGTATGTAGGGGAGGGCTCAGAAAGGGGACAGTGCCTCTGCCAAAAGGAAGCTGTCTCCCGGCACTCGCCCTGATGCCAGACACTTCAGTTTCTCCCTATGTGCTGCCCGTGCCCTTCTAGCTATTGCCCCGGTGCTGAAGCCCAGAGGGAGTGAGTCCTCCTGAGTCTCTTGCAGGCCCTTTAAGAGGAGACTCCTGAGAATCCTGCAGTTTCTTCCACCACCCCAACCCCCACTGGTATTTACAGTCAGAAGTTATAGGGACTTATCTTCCTGGCATTGGCACCCTGGACTGGGTGGTCTGGTGTGGGGGTGGGATCCCTTGCACCTGAGGTACCCTTCCTGATTTTTATCTACCACAGACGTGGGTGTGGGACCACCAGTTCCACCTCTCCACATGTCTCCGCCTTCTGCCCCTCCTTCCGGCCTGGATAAATGTGAAATGTGGCTTCTTTAATTCCTTGGTTGTCGGGCTTCCATACAGCTCTATTTTCTGACGATTCTGGGTGATACTTGTTTTGTAGTCTAATTGTAGTTTTGCAGTGGTTGTGCTAGGAGGTGAGCCCTGTTTACCTGTGCCTCCATCTTGACCAGAAGTCCCACTTCTCCTGTACCACAGATTCTTTATCCACCCGTCTTTCAGGTTGCTTGGGTTGCTTCCATGGCTTGGCTGTTGTAAGTAATGCTGCATTGAACATAGGGACGCATATATTCTTTCAAATTAGTGTTTTGGGTTCTTCAGATAAATCCCCAGAAGTGGAATTGCTGAATCATAAAGCAGATCTATTTTTCTTTTTTTAGGAACCCCCGCCAGTACTGTTTTCCATCATTGCTGCACCAATTTGCAATCCCACCATTAGTGCATGATCCTTGCCTGCACTTGTCATTTGTGGATTTATTGATGGTAGTCATTTTGACACACGAGAGGTGATATCTCATTGTGATTTTAACTTGCAGAGGCTCTTTTTTCTTGCGGCATCTCTCAGAGGCTCTCTGGCCATTTGAGTGTCCAGGCCCTGGGGCTAGAATTTTGAGTGGTCCTCGGGACAAAGGGATGGGGCATGATTTGGACCTGCCTGGAAACCAGCTAGGGGCCAGCTACCCAGCTGTCTCATCCTGACGAGACCAAGCTGGCCAGGATCGGGAGTCTATCAGCACTCAGTGTGGTTTGGGTTGGGTTGTTATTTACCACTGGTGTGACTCTTCATATCTTAAAAAAAGAGAGATTTGTTGCCCTGGCTGGTGTAGCTCAGTGGATTGAGCGCGGGCTGGGAACCAGGCAGTCCCGGTTCGATTCCCAGTCAGGGCACATGCCTGGGTTGCAGGCCAGGTCCCCGTGAGGGCCATGTGAGTTTCTCTCCCTCTCTGTCTCCCTCCCTTCCCCTCTCTCTAAAAAGAAATAAAAATAAAATCTTTAAAAAAAAAAGAGAGATTTGTAAAAGATATTTGATACAAGGCTGTTATCCAAAATACACAAAGAACTCTTAAAATTCAACAATAAAAAAATAAAGACCCTGATTTTAATATTTTATTTATTTATTTTTAGAGAGAAGGGAAGAGAGGGAGAAATAGAGGGAGAGAAACATCGCTGTGAGAGAGAAATACTGATTGGTTGCCTCTCATGCACACCCCAACTAGGGACTGCAGTGCAAGTGGAGTCAAACCTATGACCCTTCACTTCGTGGATGACGCCCAGACAGCTGAGCCACACCAATCAGGGTGAAAAATACTGATTTTTAAATAGACAAAAAAAAAAATTCCGAACAGACACCTTACCAGAGAAGATGTACAGGTGGCATATAAGCATTTGAATAGAAATTTAACATCACGTCATTAGGGAATTGTAAATTTAAACAACAATGAGATACCACTACACACCTCTTAGACGCGCAAAACCCAGCCCTGGCTGGTGTGGCTCAGTTGGTTGGAGCGTTGTCCCGTAACGTAAAGGTTGCGGGTTCAATCCCCAGTCCTGGTGCATATGATACTGGTGCTTAGGGGAAGCAACCGATCAATGTTTCTCTCTCCCTTCCTCTCTCTCTCTAAAAGCAATGAAAAAAAAGTCCTCAGTTAAGGATTTGAAAAAAAGAAGAAGAAGAAGGGAGAAAACCCAAAACACTACTACCACCAAATACTGGGAGGATGTGTCAGTGAACAAGTTTCATTGCTGGTGGGAACGCAGAATGGTGCAGCTACTCGGGAAGACAGTCGCGGCATCTCACAGAACTGAACACACTCTTACCCTTCGGTCCAGCAGTCACGCTCTTTGTTTTTACCCCAAGGAGCTGCAAGCTTATGTCCACACAAACACCTGTCTGCGGGTATTTATAGGAGCTTTTCCGTAATGGCCAAAAACTGAAAGCAACCAAGATATCTTTCAGTAGGTGAACGGATAATCCAGACAATGGAGTATTATTTAGTACTAAAGGGAAATGAGCTCTCAAGCCACGAAAAGACACGGAGTAACCTTAATGCAAATTGCTAAGTAACAGAAGCCAGTCTGGAAAAGCTACATACTTATGATTCCAATTATAGTGTATGATACAGTACAAAACCCGTATGTACAACACCAACAGTGAACCCTAATGTAAATTACAGAGCCTGGTGATCTGATTGTTACTGTGGGTTGATCGATTGTGACAAATACACCATGCTGTTGCAAGATGGTGGTAGTGGCAGAAGCTGGATATGTGCAGGCCAGGGCAGCTTTGCTGTGAAACTAAAATTACTATTAAAAATAAAGTCTGTTTAAAGAAAATGAACCGGAACATCAATCTCAGACCTTTTCGCAGCTTAGCAGACATCTTGCTCTAGAAGTACTGATTGATTGTTGGTTGCCCTAAAAGTGACAAAGCTTCAGTGCATATACCACTTGGAAATAAGTTACTTTTCAAGTGAACTGAACATTCCTGTCTGAGCTGCAGATTGGTTTACCATGGTGTGTTCATTGTGATCTCTTCTCTTTCCCTGCAGGACAACCCTCCATATGATAAGGGGGCCTTCAGAATCGAAATCAACTTTCCAGCAGAGTACCCATTCAAACCACCGAAGATCACATTTAAAACAAAGATCTATCACCCCAACATCGATGAAAAGGGGCAGGTCTGTCTGCCAGTAATTAGTGCTGAAAACTGGAAGCCAGCAACCAAAACCGACCAAGGTAAGGCATGCTCCTATGTCCTCCTCTGAGGGTGCTCTTCTGGGGATGCTGCTGTGGGGCAGGGGTTCCTCAGTGCCTTCTAATGTCACTCACAGTCCAGACACATCTTACCTTACCAGCTCCAGTGCACACTCAGGTACAGCTGAGGTCCCACCAGTCCTGTGAGCGTGGCGCATCTCAGTCAAACCGTTGACCTGCGCAGCTATTTGAGGAGCCCCTGCCTATGCTCACAGCCCACTGGGGACACATGTGGACAGACCAGCCCAGTACTTGCTGCCTGTGCAGTGAGGGATGTAGGCACTGCCCGTGGCAGTTTTCATGTAGGATTATGGGGTTGTCTCGGGGGTAGAGGATGGTGTTCAAGGTTCCTCACTCGGCAGTCGGCATGTGCACTCAGACATGAAGGAAGACGAGAGGTTGCAGACGGCCGTCCAGACCAAAGAAGGGCACAAGCCAAATGGACTTGGTGGGCATCAGCAGAGAGCCAGCGGCTCAGAGCGGGTGGTGTAGGGGCAGGGGACGGTCAGATTCAGATGGAAGTATAGTTGGCTTTAGTGGGCCTGGAACTCCCTGGAATTGGATGTTGCCCTGTGTGTCCATGTGTCTGGGTGTCTCTGTGTAAACATGCACATGTTCATTTAGTGGTGGTGGGGGGTACTTAATTTTAATATTGTTGTTGGCCTCCCTCTTGTCCCCTAGAATTTACTAGATTTTTCTAGGTTTTTTTTTTTTTTTTTTTTTTTTTTTGAGAGAGAGAGAAGGGAAGTTAGGGAGAGAGGGAGAGAAACATTGATTGGTTGCTTCTTGCATACCCCCAACCTGGGACTTGGCCTGTAACCCAGGCATGTGCCCTGACGGGGAATCAAACCAGCAACCTTTAAGTTCACAGGCTGACAATAAATTCACTGAGCCACACCAGCCTGGACTGATTTTGTATGGTTTTTATTTCCTAGTCCAGAACTTTTTTTTTGAAGTCCTCATATCTCATATTTTGGGTGTCTTTCTTATAAGTAACCAGCCAAACCACTATGAGGTCTTTCTATTTTATTTTATTTAATCTTTATTATATTTTTTTCCATTACCATTTAGTCCTCTTATGCCCCCTCCCCCCATAAGGTCTTTTTAGGTTAAAGGTAGTGGTTAGGGCTGGAATTTGCAAGGTGGCAGGTGAATGGTGTAAATACTCATTTTTCATTGGAACCCCTGGAAGATGGAGTTCAAAGGCTTTCACATGGAATGTTCAGCCTCAGGGTCAACACAGCTGAGTAATGGAAAGGAGTCAACACTAAATGCTGAGTCAAAATAGAAAGATCTCCAGTAGACTTGGCATTTGGTTGTGTACAAGTTTGTGTTTACCAAAGCTTGACAAAGTTTTTCTTTTTTAAAGTAAATATTTTTTTAAAGATTTTATTTATTTATTTTTAGAGAGAGGGAAGGGAGGGAGACAGAGAGAGAGAAACAGCAATGTATGGTTGCCTCTCACATGGCCCTCACTGGGGACCTGGCCCGCAACCCAGGCATGTGCCCTGACCGGGAATCGAACTGGGACCGTTTGGTTCCCAGTCCGCGCTCAATCCACTGAGCTACACCAGCCAGGGCAGTTTTTCTTTTTTTGTCTGGGGTTTTTTTAGAGAGGGAAGAAGGGAAAGAGAAACATCAGTCTCTTGCTCCACTTACTTATGCATTCATTGGTTGATTTTTTTTTTTTTTTATTGTTGTTCAAGTACAGTTTTCTGCCTTTTCCCCCCACCCCTCCCCACCACCGCAGCCCTCCCCATCATTGGTTGATTCTTATATGTGCCTTTTGGGGGATCGAGTCCCCAACATTGGCATATTGGGACGACACTAACTGAGCTACCCAGCCAGGCTGACAAAGTGCACGTGCCTAATTTTGTTTTTTCCTATACAAATTCATAGCTCTGTGTGGAAGGCCTGTAGCTGCTCTTGTTCGGGAATGCCTGGTCAGACAGCTCCAGGAGCCCCTGCCAAGCTGTGTGCATTAAACACTGAGTCTGGGGAGGGGGAGTCCTTCCAGACTAGGCTACCCAGGCAGACCCCACCCCTCAGACTGCTAGGCCACAGAGACCACAGGGTCTCTTTCCTTCCTGAGGACGGGCGGTGAGAGGGGCGGGAGGTGAGCTGCACAGGGTGTGTCACAGCGTGACCAGGCATGAAGGGGTTTATTTTTTGGTATGTGAATTATACCTCAATTTTTAGAAAGAAAGTAGAAAAGCATTAAAAAGCAACCAAAAATAGCATGAAAAGTCAAGAAAGAAGGCCAAATCATATCAAACAGAAAGGTAGTAGGAGTTGGCAATAATAATACCAGAAGAATATGATGATAAAGTTTTGTTCAGCCCTGTTTCTGGTTCTAGTAGATATTTTAGCAGCAGAGCTAGATCTTAGTTTTGTGGTTCAATGGGATTTGTCATATAAAATACAGCCAGTAACAAAGCCAGCACAATACTGATTCTGTATGTATTAAATGACATAATGTAACAACAAAATTATGTGGAGAAAAATAAAATAATTATCCCCATACACTTCTATACCGGATCAAGTAGATGCAGTTTATAAAAAGGACTTAAGAAATATAGCAATCAGGGAAAGATTAGTTTCACGTTTTTATAATGCCTTCCATGGAAGCCGCCATTCGCATTTTGCTCTGAGAGAGTAGAACCCCCTGGATCTCCATGAAAAGGGGGAAATTATAGACAATGTTAACATCCTCGGTTACAGAAGACAGTCAGGAAGAACAAACATGAGGAAATTTTGTAGGCTTCATTCTCTGATCATGTACGGAGTGGGGCAAAAACAGGTGTACAGGTCATGTGGAAAATAATACAGTAACTGATAGGTAGTAATACGAGAATAATCTGTGTTTTACACACAACCGTAAGCCTGCTTTTGCCCCACCCAGTACAATGAGAGAAGAGGAGGTGAATTTTGGTTTTATTTTAGCCCCTATTTTTTGGAGATAAAAAGTACTTCTGGGGAGCATTTGGGTCAAGAAACCAGAGCCAGACATTTATAAAATAAAACGAGCGTGCTGTTCTCTGGATAAGAAATGATGGGATGGGGCCATAGTTGTGGCTTGGCGCGCAGTGAGAGCTCTCAGCGTTCACACTATCGGAACAAGCTGAGCTCAGTGGGTTGTATTGTAGTTTAGCTGAGGAGACAGAAATGCACCCAAAGGAACAGAACAAGAATGAAATACTCATCAGAACTACCAAATAAATTTGAAAATATTTAAACTTGACCAAATAAGTAAAAGCAAGTTCTCAGGAAAGAGTTAAATGAACAAACAGCAAACTTGCAAAGTGGGTATCTTTTTAAAGACATGTCTTAACAGTTATCAGATTGTTTTATGGTAATGCATTGGGTATTAGGATCTCCATAGTAGGAAGCCAAAAGCCTGAGTATCCATAACAGAGAGTGAGCAGGAAAACCTGAAAACTCCTCAGTGTCCCGCCCCCACATTCTCCCTGAAGCATCAATCCTTTGGGGTTCCTGAAATGCTAATGAAGTAGCAGTTCTGCTACAGAACCATTTCTGATCTTGGAAAAAGACTGGAAGCCACCTATTTATGCTTTCGAACCCCAAAAGAGTGAAGATCTTTGCGAGAGGATGTATTCAAGCTTCTTACAATTTGCAAACTGGAAACATAGCTGAGCAAAATATAGAAGTGTTTTGAAGGAGAGAGAAAAGCTGGGGGATCTTAGAGTAAAAAATTCGTTTCTGAGAAGAATCAATCTTGCATCTTAGGGTCAAGACTGATCCGAAAAGGTGATCTTTATATAATTTTTTAAAGATTTTATTTTTATTTTTTAGAGAGAGGGGGAGGGAGAGAGACAGGGAGGGAGAGAAACAGCAATGTATGGTTGCCTCTCACATGGCCCTCACTGGGGACCTGGCCCATAACCCAGGCATGTGCCCTGACTGGGAATCGAACCAGCGACCCTTTGGTTCCCACCCCGCGCTCAATCCACTGAGCTATACCAGCCAGGGCCAAAAAGGTGATCTTTAGATGTCTGATGCTCCAGACAATGGAACGACTTCCTCTCGAAGTTATTTGGGTAGTCACCTGAAGGTTTGATGTACCTCCAGGCATCGACAGCAATCGATGGGCATCCGGGTATTGGCATAAGTGCGGAAGTTTAAGACCGGGTAAGGCAAGCCTCACACCTCAGCATACTTTATTTTAACAATTTAGCGACATGAACATAGTGACTCCATTTTACTTCTTCACTCTGTTCTTCAGTGCTCTAAGTAGCATGTGGGGAAGTGGAGCAGTCTTACCTCTGAATGAGGAGTGGAGAATCTCAGCGTGCACTGAAACACAGCATGGCCAGTGAGCTGAGGGCGGCGTGTTAGAGAAGCTCATGGAGGTGCTGCTTGGAAGTGTTTGCTGGGGTGTGGGCTCTTCCCCAGGCTGGACAGGAGGCAGCCGTAGGTGCTTATTTTAATGTTTGTCTGAGACACTCCAGCCAGGGGTGCCTTGTCCTTCTGTTGCTGCTTGCCTTCTATTTATGGCAAGTAAAAGTTATTTTCCAGTTGAGTTACTAATGCTTACTTTCCTTTAAAATATATATAAAAAGTGAAATTTCAAAAAATATATTAAGTAAACTATCGTTCCCGCTATATGTGGATATACGGCAAACAGTGGAATACCAGTGGTTGAAGTTGAGGAAATAGGAATAAGCAAAGTAGCTTTATCGTCATTTCTTCTCAGGTATGTCAGAACCAGATATAGAAGGGATAGGTTTTGAAATAAAAGAGACAGAAACCCGCTTCCCCAGTGTGCTTTCTCTTAGAGACAATACAGGTGGTATGCTGAGGGAGGCGATGATGTCTGCCCCTGAGGTCAGCAGAGAGATTGCGGATGGCCCTGGCCTGCGGATACACTTCCAGGCCTTTCACCCCTGCTTGCTACTCACAGTCCACCCTCCTTGCCCAGCCACCCTTCCTCCTCACTCAGCCCTGCAGAGCCGCCCTTCCTTGCTTTTACCCTATTGCCTCACCTGTGCCCACTGTGGTTGCAGGGACCCTTGATTGCCTCTGTCTCACCTGGTAGCATTACTAGGCCAGTGGGGGGACAACGACGTGGTGTTTGGCCACCTGGATGGGTGCACTTTGTGCTGTTCCCCTCACTCAGCATGGTGCTGTTGGCTGGTTTTGTCTTTGTCCATGACGGAGCCAACACTAGTGTTTGAACCCGTTCCTCACAACGCTGGCCTGGGAACCATCGGTCCCTGATACAGGAATCCGTGATGTTGGCAGTCCAGAGGAGAGATGCCTTTTTGCTGAGAATGTGCCAGTGAGGAGGAGTGCAGCATTCTAGAGGCGCGCTGGTCCTGATGGGGCCAGGAGATAAGAGGAAGTGTGTGTGAGAAGGTGTGTTGGCTGCGTGCACCCCACTTCTCAGGAGGTCTGGGGCTCCGGGACCTTCCCTACTTCCCTCGATCTCCCTTCAGCACCTTCAGTTCCCTCACGGTTCTTCTGTCCCAGGGCTCGCCTTTCAGTACATCTAGGGCGTACTCCTATGTAGAGGGTCATTGCAGAACCCAAGCCATCCGTGTGCTTCGGTGTGACCTCTGCCTCTGGAATGGACAGTGTGATGCCACTGGGGGGTTGACCTCCCAGTGGTTAGACAGGGTGGTCAAGTGAACCTTTCTTAAGCTGGTTCAGAAGCTCCTTGGGGTCTTCCAGGGTGGACTCACCGTGCACTTACCCAGTGCAGGCCTGTCGTGCACCCTTCCTTCTCATACTCATCGAAACTACCCTGATCTGAGCACGGTTTTGGAACACACCACTCAACCCTCGCCCTGGGGAAGCCTTGTGCACGCATGCGTGAGAGAGAGAGGACAGAGACTGTGTGTGTCAGGCCCAAAGTCTCCAAAGTTCGGGAGGTGGTTGGGAGTGGCTGGGGCCTCCCCAGGGTGTTAGTTCGGGAAGGTTCCCAGAGAGGGAGGAAGAGGCATCGCTCTGAACAGTTACGGTTGACTGTTTGTTGCCCATCACTTTCTCCTAATTGTAAGTGCTGGTGGTTGGAATTTTGAATACATCAGAGGCCGCCTGCCTTGGAAGCACACAGCTGTAGCTCAGTGTTAGAGTCGGTGGCTGTCTCGCCTGGGCGCTTTCTGAGACTGTCGTAACCAGCAGTGCCTTCTCCTTTTCTCGGCAGTAATCCAGTCCCTCATAGCACTGGTGAACGACCCCCAGCCCGAGCACCCCCTTCGGGCTGACCTAGCTGAAGAATACTCTAAGGACCGTAAAAAATTCTGTAAGAACGCTGAAGAGTTTACAAAGAAATATGGGGAAAAGCGACCTGTGGACTAAAATCTGCCGCGATTGATCCAGTGAGTGTGAGCAGAGACCCGAGCAGTGCATTCAGACACCTCGCAAAGCAGGACTCTGTGGAAAATTGACACGTGCCACGCCTGGTGTTCGCCTGTGGCAGTTACTAACTTTCTACAGTTTTCTTAATCAAAAGTGATATAGGTAACCTGTAAAGAAAGGATTAAAAATTTAAGATGTTCTAGTTCTGCTTTCTTTGTTTTAAAAATCACTGCTTCAATCTACCCTAAAAGAATGGTGTTTCTTTTCTTGGTCCAAATTTATCCAAAATCTTCAATTTACATTTAGACCTTAAGATTTAACATAAAACGAGGTTCCCTCTCTGCCCCTGCCCTTGCAACCCTCACTTTCTTGCATTCAGTTTATTTTTCACTCACTCACTCACTCCCCAGACCCGGGCCCTGCCTCCTCCACAAAGGAGAAGAGACAGCTCTGTCCAGTCTGGTGGCTTCTCGCCTCCCTTGCTGCACTGCCCAGTGTGGGAGTTTGTTCAAATTCTCCTGGTTCCAATTTATAACGTCCTTTTTTAACAAATTTAAAAACAAGCAAACTATTGCCGCCCCTCCAAAAAAAAAAGCTGTGAAAAGGGAGGCCCAGCTCTTATGTAAAAACCTGGCCAATGTTACCACAATAACATGGATTCAGTGGCAACCCATGTCTGTGTGTGTGACTGAACTCCAGCCCGGCCCGGCCCGCCTGGGAAAACCCTGCAATATCAGGTCTGCCGCCACCCCCGGGGAGGTCCCTGCCAGCCAGAGGACACTGCGCTTGTGCGAGGAATTTCTCATCAGAGAGGCTCCTGAGGTCGAAGGTTGGCGCTCCTCCCTGCAGCCATGTTGGAAGATGTGTTGGTCACTGCAGACAACGCTAAAGCCAGAATGTCCTCTGAAACTCCATGGTCACCTGTCAGCAGACTCCATCCGAATGTGCCGCAGAGCTCGCTCTCCGACTCCTCAGTGCAGCAGCCCCACCGCAGCCCGCCCTCAGCACGGTTGGACCCTGCAGGGCTGGAACCGGCAGGACTCGCCTGCGGCCAGCACCGGTCTGGGGGCAGCGGCGGCCCCGCCCAGCCCAGGAACGAGACGGCCTTCCCGTTCCCTGCGGACTCACAGCCTTTGCAGAGTCAAGCTCCACTTGAAGCTCACTCAGTAATATCCTTTACATGTGTTTTATATTGTTTTGACTGCCTTTTTTTGTAGAAATAAAAATTGACCTTAGAATTTATGCTCAGATGAACTTGTCAGGATTTGAATGTTAATGTCTTTTTCAAAGGAACTGGGATTGTCCCTGAGATAGTGGAGAATACATGTCGCCGACCCCCAGAGGGAGTCACCAGCTCCGCTTTGGCCACTGGTGGCTTCCCTTCCCGGCTCTCCAGGGTGCTAGATTCAGTGGAGAAATGACTTAAAGAAACTTTGCTCTGTTTTAATTTTAGTTCTAAAACTTGAGATCTTTCCAGGACTTATGACCTGTAAGACAGCTTGATTTTACCTGTGCAGAAACGGGGGTGACGGGTAGGTTAGGCAGCATCACGCTGCGTAGGTGTCCAGGTGTGTGGCCCCTGCAGCGCGTCAGTGAATTCAGCTTTTTAGTCCTGCACACTCATAGGGCAGGCTCTGGAGACTCCTGTACGCCTAGGAGAGCGGCGCCAGCATTTCCACATCTGTCTCTCCATTAGCAGAAAGGTGATGGACTTTATTCCACTCACACACAGATTTGTAATAAAATGCCAAATTCTGTCAGAAGCGGTCCACATAAGCCACCATCGTTGCTTCTCTGAATCCAGAATTATTGCCATTCTTGGAAACTGTCCCACTGCTTCGTGTTTCTACCAGCATAGTTCTGCCTGCCTGTCACCCCTCACTTCTCTGGTCACCGCCGGAGGTACCTCTGTCAAACCGGCAGCCCTTCAGGGTACTCTCAGCCCTGGCATTGCACCCCACCGTTTACCCCGGTCAGGACAGGCCTGGCCCTGGGAGAGCAAGGCCGTAGGTGGCCCTTCCCGCAGGCCTGGGTGGCTTGCTCCATCCAGCCTGAAGCAGTTCGGTGGTCGCCAAGCCCTCAGGGCAGGCTTTGAGCACGCTGGCGCCCTGGCAGCTCCGCAGCCGAACAGTGGGGTCCTCTGGGGAAAGGGAGAGCTGTCACCACTGACCTGAGCCCGCCAGGAATTTATTCCTGCCTGAACCGAACCAAAGTGGGCCGGGTCCTCCCCCTCCTCCCTGCCGCCCATGGCAGAGAATAGGCTTTCTAAGATGCTGCAACCCCGTTCTGCTGCCCTTAATAAAAATGCTCTGCAACACTGATTGGTTGTGTGGGTTTCTTCCTTACTGGCAGTGGCAGTGCCAGGGGCCTGTGCTCTCAGAGGTGTGGGAGGGTGGCTGGGGCCTCTGGTCTCCCACAGTTTCTGCCTGCTTCTTTCTCCACACGCCCAGCCGCCAAAAGAGGCACACAGAGGCCTTCCCCGAGGGGAGCAGAAAGGCCAAAGAATCCAGATTTGGGGGGTCTGCAGAGGGACCCCGTGGGTGTCTCGGGAGGAGACAGCACCTCTAGGTACGTGCATCACCTCAGTCCCGTCAGCTCCAGGAGAGTGATGATATCCACACTTAGCAGAGGAGCAAACTGGCTGGCCCTAGAACTAACAAGGGTGTACCTGAGGGTGGTGCTAGGCCATCTTCTGGAAGGGTTCCACCCAGAGACCCCATGAGTCCCCAGGACAGTGGGCTCCTGAGGCACTGATTCAGCCCAGGGCCATGACACTATTTTTAGATCAGCCAAGTTCCTTGCCTGTAAATGAAACCAGCTGAGACCAGGTCTGCCCTGTCACCCAAGTCTGCAGGTTTCTGGGAGGGAAGATTTTACCTGGGGTGTCATGTTAGCAGAAAGCAAGGAACAGGCCTGGGGTACTCTGCCTTGTCCCAGCACTATCCTCTGTAAAGCTCAGGACAACCCAAAGGGTACCCTTATTCCTATTTTTACAGAGGAGGGAACTGGGCCTCTGCAACAGCCAAGGGTACCTGGCCTGTGGTTTTACAGTCTAGCTCCGGCTGCATTCCACCACTGGTGCCTTTCAGCATAGACACAGCCACATTTCATGCCTCCTTGGAGCCAGAGGCCCGCGAGACCCTCTCAACTTCCTGAACCTTGGAACCGCCATTTTCTTGCCTTCAGTTTTAATTGCTCAGCTTGAAATATGCGCCTGCTTCATCACTCCAATGCCCATTGCAGCCTGGCTTCTGTCACCCTCTAGCCTAGAGGTTCCTCTGGCAAGGGCCTCAGGACTTCCTCAGAGCCAGGTCAACAGGCTGGTGGCCTCAGTCCTCTTTTCCCAACCCTGCAGGGCAGCCACTGGACCCAGTGGAAGGCAAAGCCAGAGCTTTGTGTGAGTTCTTCCTGCCCCATCCAAACTGGCTTCTCGCTTCCCTCATGCAGCAAGGGGGCGTGGCATCTACCTGAGGACCAGAGCTGAAGCTGGGACTTCAGCATAGTGCCTGGCACACCCAGGCAGTACTTGGTAACAACCAATCCTGGGTGATTGGAAGTGTTTTTTTGAAGATTTTTTTTTTTTTTTTTTTAGATTTTATTATTTTTTTTTAGAGGGGTAGGGAGAGAGGGAGAGAAACATCAATGTGTGTTTGCCTCTCACACCCCCCCCCCCCACACTGGGGACCTGGCCTGCAACCCAGGCATGTACCCTGATCAGGAATTGAACCAGTGACCCTTTGGTTTGCAGGCCAGAGCTCAATCCACTGAGCCACTCCGGCCAGGGCTGGAAGTGTTTTTGCTTGCAGACTTTGCTCCTGGGGGCACCGTGCAGGCCTCAAGGCAATCAGACTAAAACTGACTACCCGATACTGCGGAAGCCATAACCAAGGCCCTGGAAGGGAAGTCTTAAACACTGAGGGTCCCTAGCACTGGGCTGGGCCCTCATCTCTGCTCATGCTTCTCTCCCTCCCAGTTTCATCTAGGGTCTGTACAGATTCCCAAGCATCCCTCCTGCCCACCCACATCTGTCCTGAGCCTGAGAGCCACACAGCCAGCTGCCTCCTCTCAGAACAGCACAATCTCCCTTGAGGGAGGTGCCCCTGTGCCAACAGGCTACCTTCAGGTCACCCCTATTAGCTCCAGCAAGCAGCCTGCAGGAGCATGGGCAGACCTCAGTGGACTGAGGCCAAGAGGTGAGGGCAAGACAACAGGAAGGACCAAACTTCCAGTGACTCGATTTATAGCTGCAAATAAAAGGTAGGAAAGGGGCTGTACCTAGAAGAGTTAAGGTCTAGGGAAGGTTAAGATGGAAGATGGAGCCAGAAAAGAGGGGGCTGAAGCCACAATTGAAGATGGGGTCATGGGTGGATGGAGGCAAAAAGGAACGAGATCCCCACCCCACCCCCCTGCTGCCTTGAGAAAGCTGCATGGCCTTCAAGGCTGCCTAGGCCAGGAGAGAGCTCTGTGGGCACCAGATTCCACACCTGACATAGTGCCCGGCAAATACACGAACAGCTTCAAAGCCCTGCTCTGCCCCTCGCAGCACGAGGTCTGTCCAGCAGGGACATTAGTGCCTGCGCTTACGCAGTTTTACATGAGACAAGAAGGACCATGTGTTCCATCTGCCTTTCCATCCCCGAGAGCAGGTCAGGACTCCCTGTGCTTCTAAGAACTTCCCCTTCCCCATCTGCTCCCTACATCTCCTGACCCAGTCACGGAGCATCCACGTCACCAGGTCCAGGTGGGGATCCGGCATCCTATTTCCACTGAAGACTGTCCCTCCTGGAAAAAGCTACATGAACACCGTTGAGCTTGCAGGTCCTCCTAGGACAGCAGAGAGCTGACTTAGAACAAGTGACTTCTTTTTAAATAAATATTGAAATAATATACCTCTCTAAAAATACCCAGATGAGACATTCTTCTCCCCTTACACTCCCCAAAGAAGAAGAAAACCTAAAAAAAGAATAAAATGTAAGCATGAGCAAAATGAGACTGTGGAGTCTGCTTTATACATCTTTTCTGGAATAGCAACCAGGTTTGGGCCCTGAAGTTCTTTTTATCCGTTTGTGTGTCTGTGAAGGTTTTCTGGGCAATGGTAATCTGTCACCACTATACCTAAACAAAGAAAACATTTACGTGGAAATGTGAAGAGCCCAAAATGCTTGGCAAGCCCCAGGCCAAGATGTCACAGGCTGACTCTCCCGCAGCCACGAGGGCTTGCCTAAGCTTTGGCTGCCCTCTCTACAAGTCATGAGGACCCAGGCGTAGAGGTGGCATCACTCTGCTGGGGGAAGTCAGAGAATCCACTCTAGGGCTTGGTGTGGGCTGTGCCAAAGCTCAGCTCTTGCCCGCTTCCTGAGCACTAGGGCATTAGTGCTTGGCTGACAGCGTCACAGTTGAGAAGACTCCAGGAAGGTTTCTAGAGTGGCTTCGCCAGGGACCCCTTCCCTGGGTCGCTTGGAGTCTAGGTCATGGAGTGCACAGAGCTGCGCACCATCCTGGGCAAGCCGGGTCTGCAGTGTGGGTTCGGTGAGGACACGCAACTCATGCAGCCGCTCCCAAGAGCAGGAAAAGGCGTCAGGGCCCTCACCGCATCCTCCAGCTGGTGGCACACTGGGGTAGCCTGGGTGGGTCATCAGCTCAGCTGTCAGGCAGTGGCCTGTGGGTGTACCTTCCAGGGCCCGAGCCAGTGCCCCTGACACGCGATGAGCCGACATATGCCGGCCGCAGGTGCTCAGGCCCACGAAGATATCGGTCCACCTGTGGATACCCAGGCATCAGAGCAGGGACCCGCACGACAGGGATGGGCAGGGCTAGGCCGAGGGCAGACGGATCAGAGGTGGAGCCACCGCTGATGGAAGCCTCACTCCCTTCGATGTTGAGAAACAGACTCGGCTGGCCAATTGCACAGCCAGCTGGACCCACTGGGACCTGGGCCAGGCAGGGAACAGGGCACAGCTGTGGAGGAGGGGAGGCTCACCTTAGGCCTCTGCGGGAAAAGGGACCCACAGCTGCCAGGGCGTCACGCTCCACCGCACAGGCAAAGGCACGCGCCGGTGCCTCGAGCCAAGTACAGCTGCCCAATCCGCGCTCCAGAGGCAGCCGAGTGAAGAGCACCCCGTGGGCCTGCAGCGCCTCTGCAAACACCTGGCACACGCCTGCGGGCGGGCGGGCGGGGTGCAGTCAGGGAGGAACACATCTCCCTGCCTGGGAGCACCCCACACCCTACCTGGGCGCACAGCTCCCTGCCTGAGACCACCAACCTGGGAGCACGTGCACGTGCTGGTGTCCGTCCACATGAGTGGGTTTCCTGCCCAGTAATTCCTGGAAGCGGCTCAGCTGGGCCTCCAGCTCTTCCCGCACCTGGAAGGTGAGGGCAATAGGCACCTTAGACGTCCGGAAGCAGCTACCGAAGAGAACCCCTCCCTATACCAACGTGTGACTGCTCCAGAGTTGGAATCTGGCAAGTATCTAGCGTCCGCTCCCGCCCCTGATTGCGTCAGGGTACCCTCGGGGCGGAGCCTTGGTGGGAGGGGTCCTCCCTCTGCAGCCGCACTTCCGCACCTGGGACAAGGCCACATCTCCGGCCGCTACAGCCTCCCGAAATCCCATCTTGCCGAGGAAGAAGCCTTCGGGCCCTAGCAGCGAGGAGGCGCCGTGGCGAGCCGGGCCCACGGGGCGGCCTTCGGACAGGTTGGCGTGGAGTCCGATGGGGATTTGGTGCCTGAGGGTGGAACGCGAGCGGGAGTACTGGCGGCCGCGGAGCGGCGCTGACCGAAGCCCTCCCTGACTCTCTGTGGGGAGGTCACTCCTTACCTGCGGGCCAGTTCCGCAGCGCTCTCCGCCGCAGCGCCGTTAACCAGTAGGGACACGCTGGTCACAGCCCCGGACAGGAAGGCCTCTACGATGCCCTCATCCCGCCGCGGGCAGTAACCAAAGTCGTCCGCGGTGACCACCAGCTGCACGCGCGGCCAGGACATCCTTTCCCTCCGCTCGCGGCTGGCACGGGAGGGGTGTGGACTAAACAGCCCAGGCCCCGCCCCTAAACGCTCACACGCGACGCGCCAGCACTTCACCTTTGTTCTTGCCACCTAGCGCCCCTCTGTGGCCCTGCAACGACCTCCCACCTCCACCCAGTGTGCTGAATCCAACCCAACTAGAACACGGCTAGATTTATTGCAACGCAAAACTTTCAGTGACTGCAAAAACGACACTTAATATGAAAAATACAGGAAAGATAACTTGAAGAAAGAAATTTCAACCGTTCCAGAGACTAGTGCTGTTAACTTTCTGGTTATAGTATCTTTCTAGTATTTTCACTAAGCAAATAGACACACCCAGTTCCTCTTCTCTCCCACCAAAAAATTTTGAGAAATAGTGATGGGATCAATGTTATCTCATTGTTGTGTTGTTTCACTTTTTTATAGTGACTATGAACTTTTTCGTGTTTTTTATTTGCTTTTTTTTTTTTTTGCCCTCACCCAAGGACAATTTTTTTAAAGTTACTTTTAGAGAAAGAGGAAGGGAGAGAGAGAACATTGACTGGTTGCCTCCCATATGCACCTGGACCAGGGATCGAACCCACCACCCAGGCACGTGCAATGGCCTGAATCAAAACCTCAAACTTTCAGCTACCAGAGGATGCTCCAACCAACTGAGCCACACTGGTCAGGGTTTTATTAGCTCTTTATGTTTCTTTTTCAAATTGCCCATTTGTCTTTTACTGATTTTTCTTTCTTTTTAATTTTTTAAAAGATTTTATTTATTTTTAGACAGAGGGGAAGGGAGGGAGGAAGAGAAACATCAATGTGTGGTTGCTGCTCATGTACCCCCTACTGGGAACGAGGCCCACAACCCAGGCATGTTCTCTAACTGGGAATCGAGCTTGTGACCCTTTGGTTCACAGGTGGGCACTCGATCCACTGAGCCAGACCAGCCAGGGCTGTCTTTTATTGATTTTTCTAGGAGTAGCCTTTTTTTGTGCTTTGTTAAAGCTCTAAACAATAAGAAAATGAAAGAAAACATGTAATGCCAATGGCTTCATTTGCAAAAGCACTAACCCCTGCTTCCGTCTCTTAATTTTTACATTCAGAGACTCCTTTTTTCTCTGTGGGCCAGAGAAGCTTTCCCTGCCCATGATTATGCGAATAGTCACATGCTTGACATGACATAGCTGTCTGGATTTTCCCAAAGGACGTGTAGTATTTGTGTTCAGCCTACGACATCGGTAATGTCATTTCTGTTTACCAATCTGTTTTAACAGATGAAAAAACTAAGCTAGAGAAGGGAAGTCTCTTGCTCAAAGTAACCTTGCCAGGAATAGTGGAGCTGGGACTAGATCGGAAACTCTGAGGCTTCATGTGGGTCTGCTCTGGTCCTTCAGGCCCTGGCTGCCCCCTAGGTCAAGGGCAGAGATGACAAAGCCAAGCTTGAGAATAACAAACAATAGCCACTCCCAGGAGGGTGGTGTAGGAATTGGAGGCCTCAAGGAGTTCACCAAGCTCTTGGCATAAGAACTGTTGTGTTCAAACATGATTATTACATCATCGGATTTCAGTCAACCATCATTCTCAGCTAGGAAGCTGATCCTGGAAAGGCCAAAGGTCCCGAGTGTCTGAAGATTGGAGGGAGAAAGTTGACATTTGTTGACTATCTGTTCTAAATACTCCTAGTGGAATTAGAAATATTAGAGATTAGGGGTGAGTGCCTCAGTTTCCATCCCCCAGGAGCTCCATCTGGTAGACAAATAAGTTCCAACAAAAATGTGGCAGAATCTGGGATGGGATTTGCGATCATTCTGTATGGGAAGGAGGGGTGAGCGTTTTGGGAAGGCTTCTCTGAAGAGGTGACATCTGGGAGGAGGACTGCATGAGCAGTTTACCAGGTAGAGGGGGAGAGGAGATAAAGATATGCCGGGACATTGTGGGGTGCTGGTATGCTGTATGAAAATGTAATCTTCATACTTCCATGTGGAAGGACATTCAGCTCCATTTATAGAGGAGGAGCAGAGGATTAGAGAGGTTGAATCACACAGGAGAGGAACAGAAGAGCTAGAAGTTTAAGCTAGGTCTGTGGCTTAGAGTCGGGGCTCTTTCCACTGAGCTCAGGGAGAATGCAGAATGGGGAGGGTTCAAGACAGACCCTGGGGTTGTCCACACTGGATGTGGGGAGGTTACTGGAAAGAGTACAGAAAGCAAGAGGCCCAGGAAAACGCAGGGACGAGAGAGAAGACGAAGAAGGTGCTTGTGTCTCTAGAGGAGACTGTGGCTCTGGCCACCCTCAGAGCAGATGTGGAGAGAGGATCAGAACCTCTCCCTCTGGGCTCTGAATGTTGTGAGGCCAGACGAAATGGGGGAGGAGCCAGTGTGGGCCCCGCCCACCACCTTTGTTTCGGGGGCACTAGAAAAAGAGCTCCCGTTGGGAGCCAATCAGAATGCCGCATGCAAATAAGCACGCAGGGATGATTTGGGACGACCCGAAGGCAAAGTGTCCCTGCCCTCTAGAGGGCGCAGATTGTACTGGCTGGCACCAAGTGATGTGCAGACTCTGGTGAGCGGATGGGCTCTGGGCCAGGGACAGATGCCGGGACGATGGGGGTCTGGGAAGGGAGAATGTCTGAGATGGTTAGAGACAGGATGCAGACCTTACCCCAACAACTCTGGACACGGATGTGTGAGCAGACGTCCAGAGGACTCCGAGCAGGAAAAGGGTCAGCCACATGAGGCACATGGGATGTGGGGAGCAAGGAACTTAGGGACCCCTGGGCCACTGGCGCAGTGTCCAACAGGTGGACGGATTGTCCAATCCTGGGGGAACTCTCACTCCATCTTCCCTCCCGGCACAGAGAGGAATCCGCAGCTGCACGCAGAACTGAAGGAAGAAGAGGCTGGCAGTGGACCCTGGGTACCCACATCATGACCAGCTGTCGCCACCAATCGGGATACCTGGCGGACGATGAGGCCCGCCACACCCCATACCTGGCCCGGGTATGTGCCCGACAGGGCCTGACTCTGGCGCCTGACCGGCCCCATCATGTTCCTCACCAGCTCTGGTGCCCCAGACCACAACCATCCCTTTCTTCTTCTTCTTTTTCTTTCTTTTCTTTTTTTTTTTTTTTACAACATCACTTTCTCATTTCCTGTTGACTTCCTCTCTGGGCCTCTTACTGATGTCCTTCTCTCCTGACTACTGCTCTGACATCCTGCTGGGCCCTAGACACCCTCAATTTCATCCAGTGTCCCCTGACTTCTAGTGGCCTGGGAGAGGGGCTTAATGGACTGGGCCAAGTGGGGTCACGGAATCTACTCAGGGCTCGGGACTCAAGTTGCAGAAGCGGCTGTGGAGTGTGCAGGGCTCAGGACCACAGGTGGTCTGCGCAGCCCAGCAGCGCAACAGGGCTGGACTGTTCTCCAGACAGATGAGGAACCCAAGGAGGACTCAGAGGGGTTTTGTGATTACCTACTCACACCCTGTGTGAGGGCAGAAGTAGGCTTTCAGGCTCCCAGGCCAGGGCTTGTGTATGTGAAGTGTACATATCAGGGAAGCTTCAGAGCAACCCTAAGTGGACTCCCACTCTGCAGACCAGGAAGCGACCTCAGGATGGGTCATTGTGCCCACAGTCACACAGGTGGTAGAACCAGGCTCCAAACGCAGGGTTTCCTGACTCCAAAACACATTTCCTTCCACTGCCCACTCCCCACCCAGCTCCTGGTGCTTTAGGAGGACCCCAGGGATTCCATCCTCCTCTGGGGCATTCCTGCCCACTGTGACATCCCTGTCTACTCAGGTGCCGCCACCTAAGAAGCCAGGACTCCCGAAAATGGGACAGACCTCCAGGCTGGA
This sequence comes from Micronycteris hirsuta, assembly GCA_004026765.1. Lineage (NCBI taxonomy): Eukaryota > Metazoa > Chordata > Mammalia > Chiroptera > Phyllostomidae > Micronycteris > Micronycteris hirsuta. The sequence goes on along the minus strand of PVJI01002224.1, from coordinate 105,385 downwards.
CCACACGCCACACCCACCATCAATGTGTGGCCCCTCAGGTAGCTCAGGGCTTCGCAGCCACCGTCAGAATCTGAGGGGCCCTCGGCCCTTTGGTAGCTTCCTGGATTTCCTTGTTGAGGGCCAGGTGCTGGACAGCCTGCAGAGGGTGGTGGAGGAAGCAGCTGAGCGCTTGGCCACCATGAAGACAGAGACTGGGGTGCCACTGGTGGAGGTGCAGGACCCAGTAGAGGTGCCAAGGGGTGTACGGCGGGTGCGTGCCCGACCCAGCCTCAGCACTGTGCAACGGCACCGTGTCCAGCCCAGCCTCTGCACTGGGCACCTCAACAACTACCCATCCCGCTCCAGCTCCATGTCTGACTCACATAGCAGCATCACAGCTGGCTATCTGGGCTCCCACAGCCAAGACAGCAACCTGAGCTACCATGGCGCGGGCTCACTGCCACCCATGAGGGACAGACTTTTGCAGGAGAAGAGTCTCAAACAGCTGCTGCGGCTGGAGAACAGAGGGGTGAGCCATGGGGCTGTGGCCTAGGGGAGGCAGGATGGAGCCCACCCCAGAGCCCAGGTTCAAGCCTGGCTTGGCTGTTCCTGGACACCTCTGAGAATCCCCCCTCTCTCTTCAGAAAAGCCTGGCGCAGTCCTGGTCGCCGGGGGACTCCCTGCTGTGGGACTCACTGGGCTCAAGCTCGGGCATTCCCGCAGCATCAGAGCTGGGTCCTGGAGAGACAGAGCCGATCTTCCTCCAGAGAGAGTTCAACAAGGAGATCAAGTCCTTCCTGAGCCAGCCGGAGTCCTTCAACTTGCCTGGCTACTCTTCACTCCGTGAGCCCCATCTGACCCTAGACTTCCTGGCCAAGCACCACCTCTTCCCTGCCCTGCAGAGTGTGGTCAACCAGGCTGTGGACAAGCTCAGTGGCGCCCGCTGCCACAATGGCCGCCCTCTCTTCCCGTCAGAATGGGAGCCCAGCACAGAGCCCAATTTGGAAACTTCCAAGGAGCCCATGCCCACCGAAGGGGAGGAGGATCCCTACAATTATCCTCCCACTACAGCCTTCAGCTACAAGACGGTTCGAAAAAAGAGCACCAAGTCCAGAAGACAGGGCAAGCTGAAGGACTGTGACTCTCCTGTGTCTAGTGTCCCAGGGGTCACCAGATTCAGGTTCCAAGTGATACCCACAGAAGAGGCCAAGGTCCCCTCACATCGCCCCAGGCAGGAGGTACCTGACCAGGGCCCCGAAGAACAGAGACAATCCATGTTCACTTCTAGGCCTCTGAGCTCCAGCCAAAGGGCCCAGCCCTGGCGGAGGCTACACATCACACTTCCCGCCCCCGGGATCAAGGTGGAAGTGCCCAGCCAGGCCCTTCTCACCCAGGTCGCAGCTCCACTTGCCTCCCCCTGCCCTCTCTCCTCCCACCACGTCTCTCTGTCCACTACTTCCCCGTGTTCTCACCACTCACCTCCTTGGGAAGAAGCTTGTCCCTATCAGTCACTTCACTGTCACTGCAGACAATATTCTCACGGGTGGGATTCGGGGAGTTAGGGGTAGGGATGCAAAAAAAGGGCCCCTTCAGCCACCATCCTTGTAGCCACTGTCATTGGCAGGTACCCATGGTTCAGGTCTCTTGCCCTGCACTGTGGAAACCACCTGAGCAAGGGACAAGCTGATGGGGCCCAGGAACCCTGGCCTACTTACTGCTAGGTGTTGTCAAAGATAAATAAAGGCTACTGTTAATTCTGGGTAATTTTTTTAACATTTGCACGTGGATCTTGGAGACCCTCCCATGTGGGTAGAGTCCTATCCCTTGAGGACAGCAGCCTGCGCCCAGAGTGTGCCCGGCATTCTAGGTCTAGTACCCTCTGACAGGGCTCCAGTGCATCTGGCCTGATGACAGGACCCCAGGGAGCTGGCCAGGAAGGGTACAGAAGAGATGTAGGTGGCTTCACCCTGGTGGGGGTCCAGCACAGCCCCCGACCCTCTTCTCACCCAACAAGGCACAGGCACACTTCCCTTCTCTGAACCCTGGGCCGGGCAAGAACCTGCTGGAACCTAGATTGTCCAGGCTCCAGTTTGGCTGACGCTGGGACTACAGTTACCAGCCTTGTCCTGGGCCTGACCAGTGTGGCCAGTGTGGTGATGACAGTGGTAAAGGTGAGGGTTGGCTGACATGCAGAACCTGCGCTCAGCTGTTTGGGGGGAAAGCAGAGCAGATGTGTCAAGGCCATACCCTTAGTGGGACGGGCGTGGTGTCCATGTGGGTAACATGAAGGGCGCTCTGGGTGTGAGGGGCATTGCAGGGCAGAGAGAGTGGCATGACATGTCTCCCTTTCCCTCCCTGGCTGCTGCACAGAGCCGCAATTACGAGTCCCTGAAGACAAGACTGCCCTCCATCTCGTCCAAGTCCACATCCCGCATGTCCAACCCCGGCCACGAGGAGCTTATCAACTATTTGATGGAGCAGGCTGTCTCCTTGCTTGTTTCCAAGTACAAGTTTGAGACGAACCTCGCCAAGCAGCTGGGCTTCATCTCTTTTCCCATCACCGAAACGCTCATGGACCTCTTGCTGGGCTTCAAGAAGGTGAAAGGCTCCCACATCCGCCTGTCCTCGGCGGTTGACTGGAGCTGCCTGCTGCGAAAGCTGGAGGAGGCCCAGTGTGACCAGCAAGTGTCCCAGCAGGCATCTCAGCCTGACACCTCCCGTCACACCGCCTCCCAGGCATCTCAGCCTGACGCCTCCCATCACACCGCCTCCCAGGCATCTCAGCCTGACGCCTCCCATCACACCGCCTCCCAGGCATCTCAGCCTGACGCCTCCCGCAAGAGCACCTCCCAGCACAGCGGAGATTCCTGCCCCACCTTGCCCAAGCCAGCCATCGTTGTGGATCAGGAGGTGGCCGAGGGGGAGTACATCCACGCTGAGTTGCTGGGACCCCAGGTGCTCACTCCTCAGGAGAACGATACAGCTGAGGAGCAGGAGCCCAGGAACCTCTTGGAGCCCAAGCTCTCCATGTCCTACCATGTTGGCGAGGACTCCAACCAGTATGAGGAAGCAGTGGCCATGGGGGAGAGCCAGAGCAATGAGGAGGAGGAGGAGGAGGAGGAAGACAAGAACTAAAAATTTGGGGGTGATGAGAGTGAGACCTAGAGAACCCCCAAGCCTCAAGTGGAGGAAGAGATCAGCCACTCCACAGATGGCCCTGGAGATCCCCCCAAGTCCTGCTAAGCCGAACCGAGTTCTAGATTTCCTGTTCTTCCTCTCTTCCTCCTGCTTCAGGGAAACGCTGCCAGGCCAGCCAGCCCCTGCCCTGAGCAGAGGTCAGAATGGGCTAAATGCTCACAAGGAACTCTGTTCAGGCTCTCAAGAGAGCCAACAGAAAAATAAAGCTTCCGATGATGGAGCACAGTTTTCTTGTCCAGCACTTTCAACCTCCCTTCCATGCACCTGCTTACCTGCCCTTGAATAGCTCTTCTAGTGGGCCGGGTCTGGCTGCAGCTGGCCTTCACGACAGCTGCAATCCTCTGGCCCGCATGACCTCACACGCTCTGTTGAACACAAATCCCTGTTCAGGGCTTTTCTCTACTTTCTGCTGCATCTTCCTGGCTCGTCAAGCCATCGGGTTTAGTGGTTCCCCTCCGTCATAGCCCCTGTGCCTCATGACTCCTGCTTCCAGAGGGCTCCTCTGCCAGGGTGGCTCCCTCCTCCCTTTGACATGCCACATCTCATGTTCTGACTGAGGAAACATGCATTCCTGATGCTCCCACCGCTACCTGTCTTCCTAATTTGTATTTCTCACCTCCAACTTCTGAATCTGGAGGTTCCATGCCAAGCCACATGGGGGCTGCTGGTTGGTCAAGCACAGGATTGGCTGCCCCAGGCTGGTCACATGACTACCATTTTTGCAGTGGCCCTGGGCAGGACTACTCTACTCTCTCCAGAAGGGTCTGTGGGCACGGCAGGTATCATCTCCAAGGTTCTTCTGGGGCTTCTGGCCTTCCTGTGCCACTGCTCAGCACTCTCCTTCTCTCTGCCTTCCTAGGGGAGTCTGTTTTCTCCCCTGATAAAGCATCCTTGCCCAGGGACCAGCTCAACCTCCTCCTCACCACCCTTTTGCCGCGGCTGAGAGAACACGTGGAAATGCTCTATGCTGACTCACCACATAGAAGGTAGATCTCTCATGCCTCCCCCCCGGAGCCCAAAGGGTGCAGAGAGCCAGGGACTGTTCAACCCAGCCTGAGCATGCTCAGTGACCCACGCCTAAGGACACAGCAACTGTAGAGCTTCCTCTGGACCAGCAGGGAGGACCTTCCACATAACACCCAGCCTGCAATTCAGGGCAGAGGACTTGCTGCACTGCAAGTCAGAGGGACCAGAGTCTTAAGGTGGGGGGTCGGGGATCATTTTTCTCCACAGAGCTTCTTTGGTAAGGATCTTATAGGGAACATGCTCAGCCCATAAGACCCACTCCCTGAGGCCGCCCGCTGCTACCGCCACCATAGTGTGGGGCCATGACAGCCACTTTCATTCCCTATTGTCATACCACTTGGCCATCATTGCTTGGTCACACTGTCACATCCCTAGTCCCAGCTAAGCCAGTTGGGGTCTGTCCCAGGAGCCTGCAACTGGGATGCACAATTGCGTTCAGTTTGCGCTGACGGTGTGGATGGTGAGGAGCAGCCACCTTCCACCTCTCTTCAGAGAAACCAGAAATCCTGGTGGCAGGAGGCAGCCAAGAAGGGGAGTCCCAAGATTCTGAGACACAGCAGCTGCTATGATGCCCGCCAACTTCCCAGGTCCCACTGCTAAGTCCTCAAGGGAGAACTGAACATATATCCTCACCCCAGCCTCAGAGGCACATGGGTACTGGAGACACCTGATCTTAGCTCCGGTTTCAGGTGTCTGTTGCCGTGTAAGAAACCACTCTGAGACTTAAGTGGCTCCAAACCATTTGTCACGATGCTGGGTTTTATTTTACTTTTTATAATCCATTTCTAGAATGGGATATTTATTATAAACTCTCTCAGAAAGAATCAGGGTCCACTTTTTTAATAAGAGATTGCAACCCCCCCCCCCCGAAGCAGGAAGATCAGGCAGGCTGCGGTGGTAGATATCTGGAGGGCAGATGGGGTGGCTTGGATTAGGGTGGTGATGAGGGATGAAGGAGAGATGACTTTCAATCTAACCCAGAACCATAGCGCTGGGTTAGAGGTGAGGGAAAGAGACGAATCAAAGATGAATCCCAAGTGCTTGGCTTCAGCAAATGGCGACTGGAGGTGCCATTACTCGGGTGTGGAAACCTGGAGGTGGGGGTGGGAAGAGCATTTTGAGGGGGGAAGAGCAGGAATTCTGCTTTGGACATACTAAGTTTGAGATGTTTGTTGATATGCCCAACTAGGACACATCCATTGCTTCTCAGATTGTGTTCTAGCCTCCCCACCCTGGATTGGGGGCCCCTCGAGTGTAGGATTTGTCAATTCCAGGGCAAACCATTAGCGATTTAGACAGTCTAAAGTATTGGAAAGATCAAGGTGCCCTATCCCGTATGGAATTCAAAATAAAAACAATATTAAACATGAAAACTCCGAAATAGCATGTTGCCGTAATTAAAATGGCTCTGCTCTGAATTTTCTGAATGCAAAATTCTGGATAAGTTCATTAACCATGAACTGTTCTCCTGGCTTTGCCGGTGCCCCAGGTGCATGGGTCTTCAGCCTGGTGGTTAATGGATCCCAGAGCCAGTTCCCCTGTGGCCTCAGCACAGGGCCTGGAGTAAAGTCAACGTAAGAACGTTCCACTAACGGATAAATACTTAGGAATGTAAATTTCCCACCCTTGAAGGCAAAACTGAGCCCTCTGAGAAAGCAGTGAGACGGGGACCCGTGCTAGTCAGACAACTGGGACACACAATCACCCAGTCTTGGTTCCTACCGTCACTCACTCGGTCTACCAAGGCCCTGGTTTCCTAAGACAGTTTTGGGGCTTTCCGGTGAGAACATACCGTTATCCTCAACACCGCAGCTCCCTGCTGCCCTCTGATGCCCAGCGGCAATAGTGTAATGAAAGGAGTAGGTGAGAGGTCACGTGAATTCAGAAACCCCAGGGTCTAGAGACTGAGGTGATCCAATGTCAGAGAGGGGGCAATGGCCTAGTGACTAGGGGATTATCTAATTGCAGGGTCTGGGAACTGAATGACCTGAGATCTGTCGACTTTGTGACCACAAAACCTAGTCGTCAAACAACCTCAAGACCCAGCAGCGGCGGACCCGGGGTCTGAGAGGAGCCGTGATTGAGGGCAACTAGGATGAAGGAGCTTCATGAATCGGGGGTCAGAGGCTGCTGGGTGGGGCGCCCTCAACCTACAGCTGCACTGGGGTGGCTCTCCCACAACTTGGAGCCGCACCAGTCTCCCTTTAGTTTTCATTGGTGAGTCCTCGGAAGCGTGGACCAATTAAAACCCTCCTCGTGTCTCCAGCCCCCTCCCTAGCGGCCGTTCTGGAAAGCTGGGGGAGGGTCCCTTTCACAGCGATCGAATGGTAGGGCAGGCGGAGCGCCGAGAAGACCGGCGACTGGCTGCCACGCCGGTCCCTGTCAAAGCCGGATTGGCGGGCTGCGGAGAAGGAAGTGGCTCTGGGGCCCGAGCTGGCGGAGCCGGGCTGGGGCGATGTGGAGCGCGAGCCGTGGACGAGCTGCGGAAGCGGCGCTTCTGGGGCTACTGTTGGCGCTCTTCGTGCCGGCCAGCGGTGCCACCAAGACCGGCGCGGGGCTCGTGACCTGCGGGTCTGTCCTGAAGCTGTTCAACACGCAGCACAGGGTGCGGCTGCACTCGCACGACATCAAATACGGATCCGGTGCGCGGGGCTCGGGACTGGGGCGTCGCTAGGGGGCATCGCTAGGGGGCGCGGCCTGGGACTTTGAAGTCTGGGTGATCTTGGGCGTCTGCGGGCCAGGGCTCTGGGGGTTATCTGGCTGGAGTTACTGGGGGACCTAGGGGGACAAGGATGGGAGGTTGGAGTGGGTATTCGGGATATCGGGGGCGAGTATGGTCGTCTGGGAGCTGTGGGCCAAAGTACTTGAAGTTCAGCGGGGGGCCAGGGGTGCGGGTTTGAGGGGAGCCGTTTGGGTGCCAAGGTTGAGGCTGTCCAGGGAAATATATGGTGTTCGAGCCGAGGCTCGCAAGTTCTCGGATTGACGGTGACCCTGGGGGTGGGGGTGGGGTGTCGCCGTCAGGCAGCGGCCAACAGTCTGTGACCGGCGTGGAGGCGTCTGACGACGCCAATAGCTACTGGCGGATCCGCGGCGGCTCGGAGGGCGGGTGCCCGCGAGGGTCCCCGGTGCGTTGCGGGCAGGCGGTGAGGCTGACGCACGTGCTCACTGGCAAGAACCTGCATACACACCATTTCCCGTCTCCGCTGTCCAATAACCAGGTGAGCCCCCTCCCCCAGCCCCAGGAGAGGCTTCTGGTGTGTGTGTGTGTGTGTGAGGGCCTGGGGACAGAGCCTACCCTTCCTCTCACCTACTCTGAGCCTCAACTTCCTCTGTGAAAGAGGAATTCCAATTCAGTGTTTACTGAGGCCCCCTCTGGAGACACAGGTGACTCGCCAGGGCCCTCTCTCAGGCCAGCGGAAAGACCGAGGAGAAAGAGGGATCTGAGCCTGCTGGATGGCTCCACTCCTGAGGGCGAGTTGGACCCAGGAGGGGGATCCATATGGCCTTGGCCTGGGAAACCCACAAGGGAAGAGGAACCAAGGCTGGGTCTGGAAGAATGAGTAGGAGTCCTCTAGGCCACAGAGAGGAGGAGAGCATCTTTCTAGGCCTGGGGAAGAGCTAGTGCATGGAGTTCACTGGAACTGGATAGGGGAGGAAGGGTAGAAGGTTAGGAAAGGAGTAGGGGTGGAACAGAGGGTACTTTTGGAGGGTCGTCAGAAGAAAAAGCGTGAGCTAAGTAGAGACCTTGACCATCAGCCTGAGGGATTGGGCTTTATATTGAAAGTCAGAGGGGTTAGGATGGGAAGAACATGGAGGAAGAAAGAGGAGGGGGCCTCAGCTCTGTGGAGGCCAGTGGTCGCCACCCAGACAGGTGGGATAGGATTTGCATACCTTTGAAGAGCCTCTGCTGGGGAGGCCTAATCGGGGGCTGGGGCTGGGGCTTGTGTTGTCCCAGTTTGCAGCTGTGGAAGATGAGGCTGAGAGATGCAGGGAAGAACCTGAGGCCCAGTGCCCTAGGTGTGAGTGCTGTTGCCAGGCAAGTGACCCCAGGGAACTCAGTGTGCCCTCTGTCCCCTCTACCCCCTGAACCCATAGGAGGTGAGCGCCTTTGGGGAAGATGGTGAGGGCGACGACCTCGACCTGTGGACGGTGCGCTGCTCAGGGCAGCACTGGGAGCGGGAGGCTGCCGTGCGCTTCCAGCACGTGGGCACCTCAGTGTTCCTGTCCGTCACTGGCGAGCAGTATGGGAACCCCATCCGCGGGCAGCATGAGGTGCACGGCATGCCCAGTGCCAACACACACAACACGTGGAAGGCCATGGAAGGCGTCTTCATCAAGCCCGGCATGGACCCCTCTGCAGGTCATGATGAACTCTGAGAGCTGTGGCTGGGTGGATGGAGGGTGGCAGGGTGGGGTGTCTGCATGGCCACTCTTGGAGACTTTGGGTTTGTAGGGGTTCTCAAGTGCCTTTGTTAATTAAAGAATGTTGGTCTGTGATTATTTTGGAGTGAGCCTGGGGTGACCAGGAGGTGCCAGCTCTGCCTGGCCCAGTTCACCATCTCTTCCTTAGTGCAAAACTGCTGTCTGTTTCCCACACAGCTGAACAATTGAGCCCATCCAAATAATTTTTTAAAAATATTTATTTATTTATTTTTAGAGAGGGGCAAGGGAGGGAGAAAGAGAGGGAGAGAAACATTAATTAATTGCCTCTCTTATGACCCCAACTTGGGACCTGGGTTATAACCAACGCATGTGCCCTAACCAGGAATCGAACCAGCAACCTTTCGGTTTTTGGGAGGATGCCCAACCCACTAAGTCACACCAATCAGGGCTATCCAAACCTTTCTGATGCTTTTCCATGCATCCCAACACTGCCCTGTCACTCTTAGGCAGTCTGATGGTAACTGAGCCTTATTCTCCGAGCCCTGAGCTTCATGAACCTTCCTGCTAAGGGCTGGGGCCAGGGCCTCAGCAGGATGAGTGGGAGTCCCACTCCTTTCAGCAGGGATGAAGCACAAGCTCTGCAGACCCCTCACCCCTTGAGGTAAGCTCCCCCCCACACACATTCTCCTGGCACGCCTCCCCTAGCAGTTGTGAAAGTCTTCACACTTGTTTTTGAGCAAGCACCAGGCCAGGAACCTGGTCACCTGCTGAATATTAGCATCACAGGTTCCCTCCCTTAAGGTGCAAATGGTACCCCACACACGCCAGGCATCTTGGGGCCCAACTACAACTTTCCAGGGTCCCAAGGAGGTAACAAAACTTCAAAAGATACTGCATGGGAAGGTAACCTCAAAGAACTGCTACCTGCAGACATCTGAGAAGGCTTTCTGGAAGAAGAGGCACAAGTTAGGCAAAGCATTAACTTAAAGGCAGGAACAGGTAGGAGGAGGCCAATGAAGGAAGGTAACAGTTAGTTCTGCTGAGTGTGGTGACCTCTAGAGGCCGTGGCAGAGATAACAAGCTTCTTGGATTTTCTAAACACCCAGGTGGGGCTGTGTAGGAGGGTAGGGGCTTAAGATTTCTGGTAGGGGAAGAGGGTGCCATTTTTCTGAATGAGAGTAAGAGTCCCAGAAGAGGCTGGGGGTAGCAACTGGTTGGAAGGAGGCTTGGAGGAGTGTGGGCAGAGCACCTTACATCTGAAAAATCAATTGACCTTATAGGGGTGGGAGAAAGGCTCTAGAAGCTCAGGGTCCTATGTAGGCGCACTGCCCCCTACCCTCTCCCCAATGAGCACCTGCTCTGCTCAAACACAGACCTCTTCCTGACCTCTCCACTGCCAAACCTCTTGGGCCTTGTGTACAAGTCCACATTCCTCTCCCATCGACAGAATGGAGTACAGAATGTTGGGAGGTGATCCCAGGAAACACTGGGGTAGAGGAGTGGAGCTGAGAGAGGAGAAGGAAAGGCAGCTGGTGAAGAGTGTATTGTTGAGCAAGTAACCCCTGTGGGAAACGAGCTTAATTCCATGGGGAGTTTGGGGACCCAGTGTGGAACAAGCATCCAAGTTATCCCAACCAAGGGGCAAGGAGGGGGTGTTGTTATCCAACCAAAGTCTGTCCTCTGGCTGAAAGCTGACTGGGGGGTGGGGGAATTATTCTGTAGCACTTCCCACTTACCCTGGGCATGTGGACGTGTAGGTAAGGGCTTTATTTTGGCTACAATAAAGCCCTCAGGAAGAGCTGCAGGTGCTGGCAGGGAGCATCCTTTCGGTAGTGGTGATTTGCCAAGGGGTTGGGGGTGGAACACCAGTCACATGGACCCCACTGCCCATCCAAGGGGGCACTCTGGTCCATCCCTGGCCCCTCCTGGCTGTAAGAGTCCCTTCTGCCTCTGCCTATTACCTCCTTACCACCATAAATGCAGAGTGTTAATTAAGAGCAGAATCAAAGAGTGCACACACGTATTATTATAGTAGCCCTTGGGAAACCAAGGTGGGAGCAGGTAAGATGGCTTCGGGCAGAATTCGGGACAAGACCAAAAGTTAAAACCACAGCAGCAACAGAGCTCTCGTTTATTGAACACTAAGTGCCCCATGCTGGGCCAAGGATGTACACAGCTTCTCATTTGTTCCTGGCAGTAACCCTGTAAAGCAGGTGTAGTTATTGTCTTAATTTTGCAGAGGAGGCAACCATGGTTTGTAAAGATTCAAACCTAGCTGGGCCTGCCTCAAAAACATTTGCTCTCAGCCATTGGGTTGAGAATAAAACAGGAAGGGCCCTAAGCACTCGGCTCCCCCCCTCCCCCCCACTGTAGCTAAGTGAGGGCCAGTCGGTGTATATCTTTCCAGGTCATCAGCAGAGGGTAGCACTTAATGAATGCTTATCCACAAAGTGGATCGCAATCACGCAGGGATCCAAGCTGACACTCTCTTCCCGGTACCTCCCTCAGATCCACAGGGTTCCACGGGCTCCAGGACCCGGTCTCCACAGCCCAGGCCTACCCGGTGGCTTCTGGCAAATTCCACTCAGGTCGAAGGGGTCAATGCGAGGGGGTGGTGGGAGGGTGGCGGTGAGGGCTACCGCAACCAGAAAGCCCGCTGCAAGTGAATATCGCGTCTGGGAGGTACAGGGAGCAATATCAGCACGGAAAACGAAGCAGACCTGCAGCTCTGCTCCACCGCAGGCTGTATTGCGTGGGTTCGGGCATTTTCCAAAGGTCGCAACCCCATCTTCCGTGGGCTCAGCCGCGCGTCCAGGGCCACCAGACTTCCAAATGCTCTCGTCCTCGCAGCTAGAAAACTCGCCGACACCGGAGCAGAGAAAAGGCGGCAAAGTTTCTTTTGATAAGTTATGAATGGGGAGAAAGTGTTTGTAGAACTCATTGTTAAAACCACCGAGCCCTAGACAGGGCCACAGCACCGCCAATCCCAGCCCGGAGGCTATTTTGAAATCGCTTGAGTCTTAGCCAATAGCGGCGAGGGAGGCAAAGCCCTGCTCGGATGCGGGCCAATGAGCACGGCGTTGTGTTAAGGAGCTGGGGGCCCGGCCCCACCGACTGTCAGCGCGTTAAAGATGGAGCCGGCGGGCAAGAGGGCGCCACGAGGTGCGGGGTCCTCCTGGTGGAGACTACGGGGGCGGACGACTGCCGGGACCTCTCTCCCGCTAACCTCCCGTGTCCTGCTGGGGCCAGAGTAGGAAGGGGTGTCCCGCCGCGTGAGTAGAAGGGTCGCGCATCGCCGGGAGCTGGCAGAGCGGCCCTAACTGGCAGGTCTGTGTGGAGGGGCTCAGCCCGGACCCCAGGCGCCCTCTCTGGGCAGGGTGCTCCAGAAGGGCGGGACTCCCCACCCCGTTCCTCTGCCGCGCTCTGGGCTTCGGGGCAGCAAATCTGTTAGGACAGAACGCGGAGCCCAAGCTGGGGGCCAGGGGCCAAGGGCCAGGGATAGGGGGCCTGGCCTGCCAGGAGAGCGTCGTCCCCAAGTGGAACCAGCCTTCTCCTGGGAGCCGCAGGGCCGGTTGAGGGCATAGGGTTGTTGGGCTGTATGCACTCCGCTTCAGGCACGAGTGGGCGTCGGACTTCGGTGGAGCACAGGACCCTCTCCTTTGTGTGTGCGCCCCTTCCTCCCCTCTGCTCCTGCTTCTGGTTTGGAGCTACCCCTCAGTTTGGGGGTCTCTTGTCCACCTCTGGCTGGAGTGGGCTCAGTTAGGTCTGGGTACCCTGGGGTTCTGAAGACCCTGAGGACTGCAGCACCCCTGAAATCACCCCTCCCCGCCCTGATGTCCAGGACAAGGGCCTCTAACCCCATCCACCCACAATTGAGCTCCCCACCCTATGTGTATTGCTGTGGGGGGTCCCCCCTTGCTGGCCGCAGGTGCTCTGACGAGGTTGCACTACTGTGCTCTGAGAAGCAGTGCAATGATATTGTCAAAGCATCTGGGACCAACCTTGGGGATCCCCCTCCCCCACACTTCCATCTCCTCCTCCCCAGGCAGAGCCCCTTGGGCCTGCAGGTTCTCCCCTCCCCCCTGCCCTGATGGCTCCCTTCTCCATGGAAACTTGAGATCCTGGCCAGGCCTGGGCCTCTGGGGTCAGAGGGCACCCTTCCCCCAGGCAGAAGCCCCGCCCCATTGGGCCTGCATTCCTGGTCTGAGATCCCCACCCACCGACCACCAGAGACCAAGGCACTGGCAGGCCTGCCTGACACTCTTTCCCTGTTGCACTACTGTGGGCTGCTGGGAAGCAGTGCAATGATGAAAGGGCATCAGTCAGGCCCAGCCCACCACACACAGCACCTGGGGTGAGGGGGTTTTGCTGCCTCACTCCACTTCCCAGCAGTTAGGTACAGGTGCCGAGCTTGGCTGGACCATCTATCAGAGGATTAGGTGAGTGCAGAGTTGGGGGATTGCACCATATGCTCTCTACCTGGGTCATGGCTGGACAGGTCAGAGGCCCTGGATTCAGAAAAGCTCCGGTTTGAAGAGGATCTTTCATACCAGCACCCTGGGTAAGACTGGAAAGTCCAGGTTTGATCAGGGTCTTTTGGAGAAACAGGCCCGCTGCTTTGCATGGAGGGTCTGTCTGAGGCAGGCTCAGACCCAGCTCACCCTTGACCATGTGGAGGGGAACTGGACCAAGCCCTTCAGAGCCTGAAGAGAATGTTTTCCTGGGTTCTCAGCAGAAGCAGCACTATTCAGAGTGGGCGGGTGGCCTTGGGATATGAAGCCTTTAGGGGATACCCACCAACTGCACCATCTTGTTCTCTTACAGGGAGATACGCTGCCCTGAGCCTGCAGGAGGGATATGAGGTGCCTGGCATGTCCACCCTCTCAGCTGGAATTGGGGGAATTGGAGCTGAGCTGCCAAGGAGCCTGGCCCCGGGCATGTTGGCAGGACCACCTCCACCATCAGGACCTGACACAGTGCACAAGGTTTTTATGTGCCCAATGACAGTCACGCAATCCTGTCTCCTTGAGAGGAAGCCCAGGTTCCAGATGTGCATTTGGCTACACTCCTCAACCCTGGCTGATACCAGTTTCACCTCAACCCTGGGGTACAGCCCTGGTGTTCATGGGGAGGATGAGGGGCCATGGCCCATGCTTCCGTGCCTCCTAGGCCTCATCTCTTGGGGTTCCTCCATCCCGAGGCCACCTGGCTCCGGCCTGTCCACTGAAGTGCCATGGCTGGAGGTGGCCGCACTTAGTCTTGTGCAGATTCTGTACCCACCAGCGGGAGCCCTTGCTGGTGGACTCAGGGGTCTGCTTAAATGTTGCCTTCCGGCAGAAACCTTATCTGATTTCAACAGCATCCAATGTCCTTCCAGCAGAGCCTGTTAGACGGAAATATTCTTCCTGTGGCCAACGTCCTCATTAGATTGGCAACCCCTGAGGGCAGGGACCATGTATTTCTTTTTGTTTGTTTTGTTTTTTGTTTTTAATCTCTTGGCAGTGCCCGACACAGGGAGGGGCCCTGTACACCTTTTAAAAATACAAATTAACATATAAAATGTGAAGTGATATTAGCATAACATGGTCAGAGGTTATTCAGTGGTCTGCTTGAGCCCTCAGAGGATGCTTGTCCTGTTCATAAAAAGGTACACACTATATATTTTATTTTTTAAAAATATGTTACTTATTTAATTTTAGAGAAAGAATAAGGGAGGGAGAGAAACATTGATGTGTGAGAGAAACATCGATCGGTTGCCTATTGCGTGTCCCTAACCAGGGACCCGGCCTGCAACCCAGGTGTGTGCCCTGACAGGGAATCGAACCGACGCTCAATTCACGGAGCCACACCAGCCAGGGCAACACACACTATATATTTTAAAGTGAAGTCTTTTTTTATTTTATTTATTTATTTATTAAAGATTTATTTTTTTATTTATTTTTAGAGAGAGGGGAAGGAAGGGAGAAAGAGAGGGAGAGAAACATCAATGTATGGTTGCCTCTCACATGGCCCTCACGGGGACCTGGCCCGCAACCCAGGCATGTGCCCTGACGGAATCGAACCGGGACTGCTTGGTTCCCAGCCCGCTCTCAATCCACTGAGCTACACCAGCCAGGGCTAAAGTGAAGTCTTTTTTTAAATCACAGGGGTCAGGAAGCAGAATGGATCTTTGATCCGAGGCGTATCTGCCTGCTCCCCTAGGCAAATACACAGGTCAGATCTCCCTCCTTGGTAGTCTCTAAAACAGGAGGAATGAGTGCTGCTGCCTGTGAGGAGGAGAGCTGAGGCTTAGGGGGCTGGTGGTTTAGTGGTAGGAGGTGAAAAATCTCATTAGATTTCTCTGGTGTGCTGCATGGCTTTCAGGGCTGATTTGGGTGGGGGGAGTTGGAAGGAGATGTACAGAGGAGACAGGGAAGCAACGGTCAGGGTGCACGCCCCTTGTTTGTGGCTGGGGTGGATGGTGGTGTCAGCCACTGACTAAGTAGGAGAAGGGAAAAAATAGTGTGCCAGTCTGGACGTGTTCTGCATGAGATGCGCAAGAAACGACCCCAGCAGACACTGGACACTGGACATGGGTCTGGAGCCCAAGGCCTGAGTCTGAGATGCAGGTTAGGGTTGCTAAGTCAGTTCTGGGTCCAGATGGCATGGTGGCGGGAGGACCTTCTGCAGCTTGAGTTGCAGCTTGAGATGCAGAGAAGTAACAGCGAGTATACAGCAAAGCAGTGGTTATGAAGGGGCGTTACTGTCAAAACAGCACCAGGTGTGAGACCTCGGCTGAGTTTGACTAAGAAAGAATTCAGAGCCAAGACTCAAATACAAGCAAAAGTTTATTTAGAAAGTCACAGGGGTAGCAGAAGTCAGCTCTGGAAGAAGTGAGCCAGCTGAGCTGTGTGGGCTCAGGAAGCAAGTGACAGAGGCAACAAAGGGCCGGTGGAGATCAGGAAAACGGCAGGCAAAGAAAACGCACT
>PVJI01002224.1:0-89731 GCA_004026765.1 Micronycteris hirsuta | reverse complement strand
CCTCAGCGTCATGGCCTCCACTGACTGGTCGCCTGGTTTTGCTGATATCCTGTGCCTGGAGCTGAACACAACTGAGGCCTGGATGTTGTCTCTAGTTTGATCAAAACTCTGTCTTGGGTCAACAGATCCAAGGCTTTATTCCTGGGGTTGTTTGAGGTGGGTTTGATGCGTGAAGGGGTAGTTATGTGAGGGCGTGTATGCGAGCCGAATGAGGCCACTTTCTGGCCCCTTGTTCCTCTTCTGAGGAAGTCTACCACAGGACTAGCAACCTGCCAGGGGAGGGTCCCAGCTGCAGGGCCAGTGATGTGCTGGGAGAGGAAAGGTCCGTCCCCCCCCGCCCCGGGGGCAAGGTCCCATCCACAGATGTCCCTTGCTAGGCACCCAGGACTCTCCTCCCTGGCGACCTTCTGCACCTGGCCTACCACTCCTACCCCGCTCATGTGTCTGACTGCGTTCTCTATCAGGGAGAGAGGACAAGCTGGAGCAGGGTGGTTTTGATACCGGAGAGTAAGAGGGTGTTATGCAAAGAGCTGAGGTCTGAGAAAACCTTGCCCAATTCCGAAGAAATAAACAGAAAGCCAAAAAACATGGCTGTGAAAGACATGGATTTATTAGGACTTATGTGCATGTGCGCACCAGGGCAGCGGGCCGGTGAAGTTTTCTACCACACAGGGTTATATAAGTACCGGAAACAAAGCAAACAGGGCTGGCAGCGGGGTGGGGGACTCGCTCCAAGGCCGCACGCGTTGTGAGATCCAAACGCTAGCCGTTCGCAGTTCACACTTCCGGCGGCTCACATCGCGGAGCAGTTTCTCTTCGGCCCTTTCTTGACCGAGAAGCTGGCCCGGCTCCCCAGGTCTCAGTGCTACCTTACAGGTGGCCGTCATCGTATTCCCGCAGGATGGGAAAGGGAGCCGGAGCTTGGGCATGGGCTCCCGTTCTCACGTGCCGCAAGGAAGAGGGCAAAAAGTTGGGCAGAGTGAAATCCTTCGGCCGCCGTCTGGGGGAGAGGCAGGGCTCTGGCTGGAGGACTGGGAGGCTACAGACCTTGAGGAGGGGGGTACAGCTGGGACAGGGAGGGGATGAGGGCCTCGAGGTAGTTGGAGCACTCCGTCGGGATCTAGCCCAGCGCAGCGGCCAGCGGCGTTCGCCCTCCCCATTGAAGGCAAGAGAGTGCCCCTCCAGGGCCAGGGGCATTGTCACGTGCGGCCGGCTCTCCGGATTGGCTCGTGCGGTGGGGGCGGTGGGGCGGAGGCCTGGCGGCTGTGGGGCACAAGCGCCCGCCCACTGCCGGAGACCAGCGCACCGGCCTTAGGAGTGGCCGGTCCGACAGCCGCTCCGCCGCCCTGCCTGGATGGAGGTCCTGGACGAGTTCGACCGCGAGTTCCCTCAGAGTGTGACCTTCTGCCAGCTCATCTCCGAGGAGGACTTCGAGAGGCAGGCGACGACTTACACAGAGCGCGCACTGCGCCGCCTCTTCCGCAGCCTGGACCGCAACCCGGCGCTGGCGGAGAGGGTGGTGCGCAAGAGCAAGCAGACGGAGTGCGAGCAGCGCGGGCTTCTCTCCTTCCTCTGGGTGCGGACCTCTGGAGCTGCAGGGGACGCGGTGGACCGCCCCCACCGGCCCTCTAGGGCGAGGCTTGGGGATGGGGAAGGCGGGGCTTGGGGATGGGGCAGGTGGGACTAGCTGGAGTTGCCGGGCGGGGTCTTCCAGAAACCTGAGGCCACCCGGCTTGGAGAGTGCGGTGGTGAGGCGGCTCTCCGTCCAGCTTCCACCTGACCTACCTCGCCGGCTGTTGTCGCAGGCCAAGTTCTCCTGTGCAGTCCAGGGCGAGCTGAACTGTTGCAACAGCATGGGCGCCCAAGAGATGCACCAGCGCCTGCAGCGCCTGAAGAGGAACATCCACCGCGTGCACCTCTACTCCCAGGGTGAGGCTCCACCTCTGCCTGGCCCAAGTGACCCGGCAAACCCGACCCAGGACCCCATGTCCTGGAATCTTCAGTATGAAAATGAACATATGCAACCCTAGAGGCTGCAGTGGACACTTAAGTACCCGTCACTCAGCCTGGGCAACGACCTCCATCTTGCCATGCTTGTTGCACTCTCTAGACCCCCTTTTGCTTTTTCTGGAGCACTTTAGGGGAATCGCAGACATCACTGTTTTCCTGAATGCTTTAGAATGCTTAACGAAAAAACAAAGCAAAACAAAAGCCCCAGTTTCTGACATAATCCCAGTGTCGAACCTGACGTAATGGACAGTAGTTCCCTCCTAGTAGCTGATACTTGGTCCATAATCAGACTTCCCAGAAGGTCCACAAATGTCTTTCTACACTTGCCCTGCCATGGCCGGGCCCAAGAAGGCCCGTGCATTGGTGTGGGTGTTCGGCCTCTTAGGCGCCTTTTCCCGAGGGTGACTGTAATTAGTGTCCACACTGGGGCACTGTGAGGGTGAAATGAAAGGGGACCGTATTGTGACCACACAGGGATGGCAAATGAGGACATGTGGCCACTGCTGCTGCTGAAGTCCCCTTTGAGGTGGAAGCTCTTACTTCTCCCCTCCCCTGCTGTGGACTTGCAGAACCGTGTGGTCCTTCGAGGTATCCCACTTTTCGGATTTGTATCTGTTGTCACGGCCACTGGTGTGGTTTGTCTCCCTCTTCCTCTGTTTCTTAGACAGTTGCTCTAACACCTCGATTAGATTTGGGTTCAGTTCGTTTGATGTGTTTGTGTTCAGTGGGAGACTATGCTGGTCGGGGGCGGGGGGCTGTTTTCTTCTGCATCCCATTGGGAGGCCCAGCTCCCTTGGGAGGTGTCTTACTTCCCATGATGCTGAGTGTGAGTGCCCTGTGTCACTATCTCATCTGGCGGCAGGACGCACAGCACGTGTACCTTTTACCACAGGTAAACGCCACCTCCTGAGGTAGCGTCGATGTTATTTATCCTTGTTTTGCAGAAGAGGAAGCAGGCCCAGGGGGCCTAGGTCACACAGTAAGTCATGGGGCGCAGAGCTGAGCTCAGGTCTGGGTTGCTCTGGGGTACAGCCTCTCAGCCTCCCGGACAGCGCTCCCTGGCATTGGTTATCATCATTCCGGATGAGCTGTTCTGATGGGCGGTATGAGGAGCTTGTTAACATCCTCTTTACTGGTAGTAGAGGGAGGGAAACATCACAACTCTCACATGGCCCCCACTGGGGACCTGGCCTGCAACCCAGGCCTGTGCCCTGACTGGGAATCGAACCGGCAACCCCTTGGTTCGCAGCACGCACTCAATCCACTGAGCTACACCAGCCAGGGCCGTAGTCTTCAATTTTGAACAGTAAAACTAGCCAGGAAGATCTAACATAGAGAAAGGAGAGGGGACAGTCCCAGGGTCCTTCCCCTCAAAATTCCCCCCTTGAGGAAAGGTGCAAGCCCACCTCCATGTGGGTGTTCTCATAGAAGGGCCCTTTGCACAGCCCTAGGACAGCCCCAGGGCTGGGGATAGTCAGCAGGCTCACTGACCAGGGCCTGGATACCCAAGAGTGCTGGCAGATTCAAGAGCTTTCCCTGGTGCTTGGCGGCGGTGGAAGCAGACCGACCTGCCGAGGCCCAGCCCAGCCCTCCGTGGTGGTGACACTCAATCACTTCCCATGGACTCCTGCCCTGGAAATCATACAGCCTGGTTGTGGGTCTGGCCTGTGTCTGTACACTCGGAGTTTCCAGTTCTGCTGGAGGATAGAGACAAAAGTGCCCTTCCCACGTGGGGCAGTTGTGGGGCCTGTGAACAGTAGCTGTAGGCATTGCTATGTGGTATCCTTTGGGGGTGCTGCCTCCCCTCTTCGTGGGGGAGACTGAATACCCCACACGTCATGTTTGGCTCCCACTCTACCCTGTTCTTGCTGAGAGGTAGGCACTCACTTGCACCTTTCGTCACAGATGCCAAGAAGAGAAGGAAGCCTAAAGTGAAGAAACCGGAACCCATCCTTTTGCGGGATCAGTCCACCTCCCCACGCCTGCCACCAACACTGCTGCCACCTCCGCCGTTGCCACCACCTGCCACCACCACGGCCACTGTGGCGGTCCCATCACCCCCTGTCTACGCTATGCCAAGGGTCTTTGGCCCCTTTCCTCCACTGCCTAGCAAGTCGGTCAGTGGGTGCGTCGCCCCTCCATACAGCCCTGGGAGGGGCAGCCTCTGGCGCCCTGCTGGGAACCAACGGCTCCCCCGGCCCACAGCGGTGACCCTCAGAACTTTGTTTTTAAGCAGCAGAGCCCTTTTTAAGACTGCAGGCAAAGTCTTGGGTGGAGCAGCAGTGGATAAAGCGATAAAAGGGGGCTGCTCTGATTGAAGGGTCCGGGAGGGGGTTGAAGGCATAGAGTTCTACCTGCTTCGCCTCAGCCGAGCAAGGCACCAGCAGAATCCTGGGGCCACCCAAGGGCAGGTGGAGAACCATAGGCCCCCTTGCCGAGTCTCTCCCTGGGGGTGTCATTCTCCTGTAGTGTCCTTCCTAACCTCCTGCCCCTCCTGACTCCCACTCACCCTACACGCTCGCTCACTCCAGCCAGTCTCCCATCCCCTAGGCTGGGTTAGAACCTTCTCATTTGGCTTCTAGCCCCCATCCCATCCCCTGTCTCCCGAATACCAAGCTCCAGATGGGCACAGAGGATGAGCCTGATGGATTTGCTGATTGAATGAAAGTCACATAGTCCTCATAGTCCTTGTACCATGACTTAATTTTTCACGGTGAGGCCCCCAAGCTTGTCCTGAGATGACATTTGTTTCCTGCAGATGGAGAAAATGGAAGTTTCCGGTTCTGAGGTGAAAATAAACTGGACTGGCCTGCCATCAAACCGAAAGAGGTAAAATAAATTTATCTGGGCTCGAGGCAAGTGAAAAGGGAGCCTTTTGGGGAGCATGCTTGGTGCTCAGCTCAGTGGCTATTTCATCCCCATCTCTTAGCTAACCCTCACCACAGTCCTGAGTGGTTACTCTTCATGGTCCAGGGGAGGAGCCTAGGCTCAAAGGTCCGTGTCCCCATGTCACAGTGGTACCCACCGAGACTGGGGCAACCCCACCCGGGAGGGTCCCGGAGCTGACGATCCCCCTCTGCCCTGTCTTGCAGCCACATGGTTGATCTGACCCCCCTGGTCCTCAACCCTGGAGGCTTCCATTTCTCGTACCTGCCTGGAAACAGCAAGCACAGACCCCATAGCCCTGGCTTCTCCTGGTAAGTGCACTTCTGAGCCTCCCCGGGCCGGGCACTGTCCTGGCTCAGCCCCGGCTTCGCCTCTGCCCAGCATTGTGGTGGGATGATCAGGGGCTGGACAAAAGTTCTTTGTGATGGTGCCTTCCACTTCCAGGAAGGACCCGTGTGTAGTCAGGAAGGGCTGGAAAAGTCCCTCCCTCGTGTTTGTTATGGGTTGTCTTTTTTTTTTTTTTTTTTTTGAGTTGTGAGATATTGATATATTATAGACATAAGACCTTTATATAATTTGCACATATTTCCTCCCATTCTGTGGGTCGGCTTTCACTTTCTTGATGGTATCCTGTAAAGTACGAAAGTTTAAGGCTTAGTCCTTCTGAAAAGCAATCTGTTGCCCTGACTGGTGTTTCTCGGTTGGTTGTCCCACAAAGCAAAGGGACCCTGGTTTGAATCCCCGTCAGGCCGCATGTGTGGGTTGCAGGTTGCAGGTTCTGTCTTGGTTGGGGTGAATAGGAGAGGCGACCAATCAATATTTCTCTCCCTTTCTTCTCCCTTCCCCTCTCCCTAAAATTAAAAAAAAAAAAAAAGCAATCTGTTAAAACATATCAGGAGCCATAGAAGTTCTCAAATTCTCTGATCTAGTCTTTTCAATCCTGGAAAATGACCCCAAGGAGATGAGTAGAGGGGAAAGTGATTGTGTATAAAAATGTTTATAGCAGCATCAGTTTGACTATGTAGATTCATGAATGACATCTCCGTGGAAGCGTAATGGGCTGTCCAATCAGATCAGAAGAAGGTGGGTTGGGGAGGCGGGAAGGCCCTGGCTGCTAGGTCACAGGGAAGGGGGCGGTCAGCAAACACCATTGCCATGTTGTTTCAAAGCAAAGTGAAAAAGTAAAGCATTCCTGAGCCCCGTCAGGTCCTCACAGAATAGTGGAGCCACACAGCAGGGCTGGATCATCATCAGGGCATTTCTGTCAAGATATCTTCTAGCTTGCTCTAGGCATAGTTTAAAAAAGTTGTGATTCCATTAGACAGTGCCTTTTTTTTTTTTTTTAAAGATTTTATTTATTTATTTTTAGACAGAAGGGAATGGAGGGAGAAAGAGATGAGGGGAAACATCAATGTGTGGTTGCATCTCACGTGGCCCACCTGGGGAGCTGGCCTGCAACCCAGGCATGTGCCCCGACTGGGAATCGAACCGGCGACCCTTTGGTTCACAGCCTGTGCTCAATCCACTGAGCTACACCAGCCAGGGCTAGACAGTGCCTTTTTATTTATGCTGCCTTTTCCCTGTCACATGAAGGCTCTGGTGAGCGCTTTACTTCTTGACAGCCTTTTGAATGCAGACCCCATTGGTTGCGCGATGAACGCCCAGTGCACGGAGGGCCGTCACTTACTTGACTCCACTGGGAGGCACGGGAGGCGCTTCCAGTGTTTCCTAGGTGAGTGCCGGGATGAACGTCTTTATGTGCTAAGCCGTTCCTGAATTTCAGATTACGTTTCTGAAGTAGAATTGCAAGGGAAAGGGTATGAACGGCCTTCAAAAGGACTACCTTTTTTCAGATTCTAAAACCACATGTAAAAGAATATGGCAAATAGACAATTTGAACAGTGCACAAAAAAAGACACCAATCACTCTGATTCCCACCACAAGAAATAACTGCTGTCACCATATATTTGTCTTTTGGTGTAGGCTTTTTCCGGTGGATACATGTGCGTGGATCACATGTATGTGTACATACAGTAACTTGTTACATAATCGGGAACATCCTATCTAGCAGTTTTGTAGCCAACTCGCAAATGTGTTTCTTCCCATGTCATTAAAAATAGCTTTAAATTCACCAATAATAATAGATGCAAAATACTCCATTGTATGGATGAAACATCATTTATTCAACCATCGTTTTTTTTTTAAGATTTTATTTATTTATTTTGAGAGAGATGGGAAGGGAGGGAGGGAAACATTGGTGTATGAGAGATACGTCGACTGGTTGATTCTCACACACCCCCAACCAGGGACCTGGCCTGCAACCCAGGCATGTGCCCAGACTGGGAATCGAACTGGTTGACCCTTTAGTTCACAGGCTGGCGCTCAATCTACTGAGCCCCCCCAGCCAGGGATACTCAACCATTCTTGCTTGTTGAAAGATTTCAGTAATGTGGACAATTTTTTAAAATAAAAAATTTATTTATTTATTTTTAGAGAGAGGGGAAGGGAGGGAGAAAGAGGGGGAGAGAGACATCCAGCTGTTGCCCCTCACACATGCCCCAACTGGGGACCAAACCCACAACCCAGGCCTGTGCCCTGACGGAGAATTGAACTGCCGACCTTTCGCTTTGCAGGACAACGCTCAACCAGCTGAGCCACACCGGTCAGGGCAACAGGGACAGTTTTCAGGTTCTTGTTACGTATTGATTTCTGAGTGAGTGGTGCTTTCATGATGCCATCACCAAAAATGGGTTATTTTAAACTGGTTTTTAAAAACTTACCAAAGCAGAACATATTCCATGGGAAAAAATTCACAATATAGGAAAGCTTGCATAGAGAGTCCCCTGCTGCTAAGAGTTTTGTGTGTGCTCTTCCAACACACACACACACACACACGTTAGTTTTTTAACCAAAGCAGGATCATATTGCATGTACCTCTCAGCAACTTGCGTTTTCCATTACTGTATCATTGGGGTGTCTTTCCTTGCTGGGCTATGCAGACCCACCTCATTCTTTAACCAGCTCTAGAATAGCCCACTGCATGGCTACACTTTGGTTCCTGATAGATGTTCAGATGTTTCCAGGTTTTCACAGTTACAACGTTGCTACAATGAGCAGCCTTGAATGAACCTTCTTGGGGGAGATTTCTGGAAATAGGAATGCATCTAGAGCCATCCCACAGCCCGGGGGTGGGCTTGTCCTGAGTACCTTTGATGGCCCAGTGTGTTGGTGTCCGACCTCATGGACATGTCTTGGCTGTCCCCCGCACAGGACCGCATCCTGTAGTGACCTCCCCAACACCGAGGAGACACCCGCCCCTCCTGTGAAGGCCTCCATTTTCACTCCACCTGTCCTGCTCAAGTTCCAGTCTGTGCCCAGACCTAAAGATGACTCAGAGAATGACCCTGGCAGTGCAGAGTCTGTGCCCCAAAAGAAGGGCCCATAACCTCTTCCGTACAGACCATTGCGGAGGCATGAATAAAGTTCTCTTAGAGGCGCCTTTCTTGTGCTGGGGTCCCTAGGGCTGTGCAATCCCATGGGCTCCCTGCAGCCCGAAGAGGTTGTCAGTCTAGGGCCATCCCGAGGCCCTGAGGCCTGAGCAGTAGGAGGTCAGGTCAGTGCTACTGTGAAGTCCCCTTGCTTGCAATGTAACGCGGGAATCCAGCCCCATGCACTTTGAAAGGGAAATGAGTGAGGAGAGAGTGCTGCCCTTCCCTTCAGCGACTCTGTGGCCCCTGACTTGACCCCACTGAGCTGTAAGTCTACCTTTTTTTTTCTACACCCGGCCCCTAAACACACCTTATCTGGGTGCAAGTTTACAAACAGTGATCTATTCCCTCCTTAGAGGAAAATGAGCTGGGGTGTCAGTTTTCAACTTGGTATTTCCCTAAGGAATTTCAAAGATAGTGACTCTAGCTGTTGCTTCACATGCTGACCTTAGAATCTAACCTGCATGTGAGATGTGAGTCCTCCCAAATTACTCGGTGACTGCTGGACATTAGCAGATATTCATTGCCACTGTGTGTGCCCCACAATTTTCCCAGGACTGGAGATAATAAACCAAGCAGTTGGGGCCCCTTCTCTTAAGGACCTTACATCCCATCTGTGTGTGTGTGTGTGTGTGTGTGTGTGTGGTAAACCAGTATATAGCTCAAATTAATACAGGATTACAAGATGTGAAAAGCCCTACGGGAGCTGAAATGGAGATGTATGGGGTGGGTGGGTGGGCAGGGAAGGTGTCTCGGGGGAGGTGACTTTTATACTGAAACCTAGAAATGAGAAGGAGCCAGCCGTGAGATGAGATGAGAAAGCAAGGACATCTGGCTTTGGGTGACTAGGTAGATCGTGGTAGGTGGAGGAGAGTGGAGGCTGGGGGTAGGGGGGTGAGGGATGGAGAATTCTGCTTTGAGGAGACATGTTAAACTTGAGATCAGCGGATACCCAAGGAGAGATCAGGAGTCTGGAGCACTGGCAATTTAGTGTTGGGAGTCCAGGGTTACAAGTGGTATTTAGAGCCACGATCACCCAGTGCTGGAGTGTTGACCGCAGTCCAGGGCTTAGGCTGGGACACACGAATGTGATCTGGTCGAGGGAAGGGTCGGTCCGAAGAGACCAGAGGGATCAGTGAGGGCTTTGGACTTTCAGGCTCGGGCTACTCAGAAGATGGGGATGCGGTGGGGATGGGTGGAAAGAATGGGAAGTGAGCGTGTACACAGCGAATATGGACGTCGATTTGGAGGCATCTGTCACTGAGGGGGAGCAGAGACGGGGCAGAGACTGGAGGGACTTTAGGTTCCCGGCAGACTATTTAAAAGACCTGAGAACCCAGGTCAAACCAGGACGGGTTTGAGTAGGATGGCACTGAGTCGGGGCTGGGTGGGGAGGCGAGGCGCTCCCGGAGAAGACCGGGCTTCGAGGTGGAAGCTGCTCAGCTCCGACAGAATCGGATCCCAATTGAGAACTCCGCCAGCTGACTGACGTGCTTGTCTCCGGTGACCACAGTTCCCGGCATGCCCAGCGCCCGCTTCCGGGGCGGGACCCGGAAGTAGTTACAGGGTCAGGCCGAGACGCGGTGGTCTGGGTTGTCTGTTGAAGATTTTCCGCGCTCACTAGACCTGCCACTGCCACCTCTGCCACCATGGGGAAGCGACAGCACCAGAAGGACAAGATGTAAGTTGAGCCGCAGCCTGGAGCTCCTGGCTCTGCTAGAGCCCCGCCCTGCCTCAGTCCCCGTCTGTCCCGCAGTCTGCCGGTTCCCCCTTCCAGTTTTTCAGAGCCCCCCTCAGAAGTCGCTTCCTCCCAGAAACTTTCGCCGTCCTCCCCAGGCAGGGTAATTCCCCCCCACAACCGCCGAGATCTCCCGGAGTTCCGCCTTTGGAGGCGTTTGCCCTAGCAGACCATAGGTGCCATCACCTGGGCGCGGCCTTCCCTCCGCCCAAGTGCCCCTGGGACACAGCCCCTTCGACTTCGCTTTTGCCCTGGATCGCCCCCCTGTGCACTCGCGAGCTCTGCTCGTGAATTAGCCCCTCTCTCTCTCTGCTGCATCTCCTGTCTCTCCCAGTGTGCTGCTTTAAGCCCATCAGCCTACACAGATGCTACAGAATCAATTTAAAGCCAACCTCGTCCGTGCCCCTCCCTCTCCAGTTGACACCATGTATCTAACGTGAAAGCGCTGTGTCTGCTTGCTGTTCTCTGCTGCCTCTTGGGAGCACTGCAGTGAGGGTTTTTTTTTTTTTTAAGATTTTATTTATTTTCAGAGAGAGGAGAAGGGAGGGAGAAAGAGCAATGTATGGTTGCCTCTCACATGCCCCCGCAACCCAGGCATGTGCCCCGACCGGGAATCGAACTGGGACCCTCTGGTTCCCAGCCCGCGCTCAGTCCACTGAGCCACACCAGCCGGGCTGCAGTGAGGTTTTTGACCCTCGACACTACGCTTGTCTGGATCCCAGTAACCTCTTTGTTACTAAATCTAGTGGTCAATTCTCAGTCCTCATTTCGTTGGGCTTCTCAACAGCACAGGACACACAGTTGACCCGTCTCTCCTTCTGAAGCCCTTCTTTGGTATGTGGGACACCACATGCTCTTTATGTCCCATCTACCTCAGTGGCCTCCCTTTTCTCAGTCTCTTGTTGGATCCTCCTCCCCATCTTCCAGACCTCATAGATCGACCTCCCCCAGGTTTCTGCTCCGTTTACGTTCTCCGTGGGTGACCACTTACAGTAGCCAGCTGCTTAATTAACATCTCCCCTTGGTCCAGTAGACATCTCAAAGTTAATATGCCCCAGATGAAACCCTTGATTTTCAGTGCCTGAGCTACTTGTCCCCCGCTTTCCCTATCTCAGTTTGCTCAGGTTAGAAGTCTGGGAGTTAGCCGTGGTGCCTCTTTCCCCACCAGTCCATCGGTAAGTCCTGTTGACTCTTCCAGGAACTGACCATTGTCACTCTGACATAGGCATCGGCAGGGGTTGTTTTTAAAGATTTTATTTATTTATTTTTAGATAGAGGGAAAGGGAGAGAAACATCAATGTGCGGTTGTCTCTCACATGCCCCTACTGGGGACCTGACCCACAACCCAGGCATGTGCTCTGACTGGGAATTGAACCTGTGACCCTTTGGTTTTCAGGCTGGCACACATTCCACTGAGTCACACCAGCAAGGGCTAGGCAGCATTTGTGTCAACTCCTTCTTGGACCTTTGTAGTCCTCTCCTGATTGGATTTCTGCTCCCTCTCTTATTTTACTTTTAAAAGATTTTATTTATTTTTAGAGAGAGGGGAAGGGAAGGAGAAAGAGAGGGAGAGAAACATTGGCTTGCAACCCAGCATGCGCCCTGACTGGGAGTTGAACCTGCGACCTTCTGGTTTGCAGGTCGATGCTCAATCCACTGAGCCACACCAGCCAGGGCTCTGCTCCCTCTCATGCTTGTCCCTCTACACGCAGCAGCCAGAGTGATGCTGTGAGGACTTACATGAGATCACGTCCGGGCCCTGCTCCAAACCCTCCAACAGCTTTCCATCCAGCTCACAGCAGATCCAGAGTCCTCACGGGGCCTGCAGGGCCTCTCATGATCTGACCACCATTTGTGTCTCCTTCCTCCTGCCACACGCCCCCGCACACACTGTTTATCAGTGACTTCACCCTTCGGGAACACAGCAGCTTTTCCTGCCTCATGGCTTTTATATATGGCACGTCTGCTTGGTCCTCCTGCCTGGGGAGCCCGTCCCCCAGATACTCACATGGCAAGCTCCTGCTCATCATCAAGCCTTCTGTTAAATTCAGTTCATTTTCTCCAGGTAAAGCCGGACTGTTTGTTTTTGTTTAGGCGTTTGTCTATTGCATGCCTATTGTGTTTATCATTGTGTGCCTGTCACACAGTAGGTATTTAATAAATATTTGCTGAATGAGTGAAATGATTCACTCACCCGTTACTTCCGGAGACTCTGCCTTCTTTACAAAGGGGGTGGAAGTAAGATTCTCTCTCTCTCCTTTAGGTACATTACGTGTGCCGAGTACACGCACTTCTATGGTGGCAAGAAACCAGGTAAGGCATGAAATTCTTCTGTTCCCCTTGGTGTGTGTGGGGTGTGATGAAGGGATGATGTCTTCACTATACAATGAGCCTGTAAAAATGAACAACTAGCCCTGGTCAGATAGCTCAGTTGAGTAGAGTGTGGTCCTGTTAGGCCAAGGTTGTGGGTTTGATTCCCAGTCAGGGCACACACAAGGATCAGTCAATGAGTACATAAATAAGTGAAGCAACAAATCAATGTTTCTCTCTTTTCCTCTCTCCTCCTTCCCCTCTCTCTAAAAATCAATAAATAAAAATTAAAAAAATTAACAATTAACAAGAACATGGAAACTATAGTAGACAAATGGGCTGAGGACAGACAATCCAGAAAAGAGAAAGTCACTAAAAATATGAGAAAATGTTTAGTCTGGTTTATTTTTTTAAATGTAGGTTAATATAACATTCTTTAATAGAGGCAGGCATACCTCGTTTTATTGCACTCTGCTTTATTGCGCTTTGCAGATGTGTTTTTGAGCAAGTCTAGGTGGGATTTTTCCAACAGCATTTGTTCACCTTGTGCCTCTGTGTCACATTTTGGTGATTCTCACAATATTTCAGGCTTTTTCATTATTATATTTGTTATGGTGATCTGTGTGTGGGCTTGGATGTTACTATTGTAATTGTTTGAGGCGTCATGAAGCATGCCCAGATAAGCAGCACACTCAGTAAATGTGTATTCTGACTACTTCATTGGTTGGCTAGTCCCGTTCTCTCTCCCTCTCTTTGGGCCTCCCTATTCCCTGACATACAACAATATTGAAATTAGGCCAATGAATAACCCGACAGTGGCCTCTAAGAGTTCAAGTGAAAGGAAGAGCTGCCAGTCTTGCACTGTAAATCAAAAGCTAGACATGATTAAGTTAGGAAGGCACGTGGAAAGCTGAGCTAGGCTGAAAGCTAGGTAGACCTCTTGCACCAGTTAGCCAAGTTGTGAATGCAGCAAAAAGTTCTCGAAAGAAGTTAAAAGTGCTACTCCAGTGAACACAGAAATGATATGAAAGCACAACAGCCTATTGCTGATGTGGAGAAAGCTTCAGTGGTCTGGCTAGAAGATCAAACCAGCCACAACAGTACTTAAGCCAGAGCCTAATCCAGAGCAAGGCCCTAACTCTATTCAATGCTATGAAGGCTGGGAGAAGTGAGGAGGCTACAGAAGACAAGTTTGAAGGTAACAGAGGTTGGGTCTGGAGATTTAAGGAAAGAAGCCATCTAGCTCCATAACAGAAGTGCAAGGTAAAGCAGCAGTTGCTGATGTAGAAGCTGCAGCAAATTATCCAGAAGATCTAGCTAAGGTAATGAAGGTGGCAACAATAAACAAAAGATTTTTGATGTAGATGAAACAGGTTTATATTGGAAAAAGGTGCCATATAGGATTTTCATAGCTAGAGAGGAGAAGTCAATGGCTGGCTTCAAGGCTTCAAAGGACAGGCTGACTCTGTTGTTAGGGACTAATGCAGCTGATGACTTGAAGTTTAAGCTGGTGCTCATTTTCCATTCTGAAAATCCTGTGGTCCTTAAGAATTATGCTAAATCTACTCTGCCTGTGCTCGTAAATGGGACAGTGAAGCCTGGATGACAGCACATCTGTTTACATCATGTTGTACTGACTATTTAAAGCCCACTGTTGCCCTGGCTGGCATAGCTCAGTGGATTGAGCACGGGCCTGCAAACCAAAGGGTTGCCAGTTCAATTCCCAGTCAGGGCACATGCCTGGGTTGCAGGCCAGGTCCCTGGTAGGGGGCACATGAGAGGCAACCACACGTTTATGTTTCTCTCCCTCTCTTTTTCCTTCCCTTCCCCTCTCTCTAAAAATAAATAAATAAAATCTTAAAAAAAAACAAAGCCCACTGTTGTGATCTACTGCTCAGAAAAAAAAAATCCTTTCAAAATATTACTATCCATTGACAGTGAACCTGGTTACCCAGAAGGTCTGATGGAGATGCACAGTGGATTTAATGTTATTTATTTTTCATTTTTAGATGTTATTTATTTATTTTTAGAGAGGGGGAAGGGATGGAGAAAGAGAGGGAGAGAAACATCTGTATGCAAGAAATACATCCATCAGTTGCCTCTCGCATGCCCCCATCCGGGGGTCTGGCCCACAACCCAGGCATGTGCGCTGGCTGAGAATCGAACCGGCGACCTTTAGGTTCACAGGCCAGCATTCAATCCACTGAGCCACATGAGCCAGAGCACGTGAACTTTTTCTTAAAATGTGATTGAATTGTTGGTAGGAATACATATGTGAAATTTTTTACAGAAAAAATTTCTGTCTCTTATTTTGTTTTAAACAGATATCCCACAAACAAACTTTCGTCGTTTACCTTTTGACCATTGCAGGTAAGAGTTTTGAGCATGTACTTCTCCCCTTGTCGTTGTTCTCTGATACACAGCTATTTGACAGTGAGCCCGATCCCTGGAGATGCAGGTATGGATCTGTGTGCGTTCCCCAACCCAGATCTTCCTGGAACTGGGAGAAGATGGCTTAACAATAAGAACTAATGATTATTTTCTGCTTTTTCTGTGTCTGTGTTTACAAGTTTGCTTTTTTAACCTCATTCTTACCTTCCAAGGTAGGTAGACTCTGTCGTTAAGCCTGTTTTACTTCGCTTAGAAGAGAAGTCCCTTGCCTCACATCCAGGAAGTGGTGCCACTGAGGCGCGAACCCTGTGGTCCGCTGCAGGCTGGTGCCTTTCACACTTTACGTTCGGTCAGAGTCTAAGTAGGAACAGCAGCAGCAGTCTGATGCCGTGAGCCCCTTCCCCCTTCCCTGGGAACGCAGGTCACCTGTGGGGCTGGGAAGGGACCCAGCTTGGGAGTCACTCAAATGCTTCTTCCTACCCTAGTCGGTATGTGTATGAACACAAGCTGCATCTGCTGGAAAAGTGGGACTAGGACTGTTGAACCCCAGGACATTGGGGGCTGTGGGGTACGCCGGTCTGGTGGTCCCCGTAGGCCTGATTTTCATGTTTGAGCTAGGGTCGTCTCTGCCCTGTACACATGCATGTCTGCACAGCATTCCTCCCGAACCCCTGAGTTCTGGTTCCACAGGTCAGGGTGAGCTTTGAGAGCTGACAGAACCCTCCTGGTGACCCGGTACCTGAGTTGAGGCAGGTCAGCCAGATACCACGGGTGGCCGGGGGGGGGCAGGGAAGGCCACTGGATCTGCCCGGGGCGCCCAGGAGGCTCCCTGCAGCGGTGAGTGAGGGCTTCCCTTCTCGAAGCACTCAGTGCAGGGGGTGAACAAATGAGACCCAGGCGACCACCCCCACCAGGTGTTGTCATCAGCCTTGTGAGAAACATCTTACTCAGGTTGGGTATGAATGGGTTGTATGGAGATACTTCCATCTTTGGTTCCCGTTTCCTCCAAGAGGTCTTTGATCTGCTTCTCCCCCATTTTTTATCTACATTGGGTTCTGGGTAAAAATGTGCTTTGAGAGTGTGCCCTTTAGGTCCCATTTGGGAGGAGGTATGAACATGTCTTGCTGCTTGGAGCTTGATTTGGTGCCGGGTCCTGCTCTGGTTGGTGCCCAGCAGTGTTAGCAGCGCCACTGGGTTAGAGTAGACTTTTGGGCCAGAGAGAGGGCTTCCTGGGGCAGCATCCAGGTAGGTGTCCTTCATCTGCCAGGCTTGCTAGGTTCCAGGGACTGACCTGTGCTGACCAAATTTACAGGTGACTGATATATAAACAAGCCAGGTCAGCCTGGGCTCTTGATGCCTAGTAACAGAAATACCATGCAAGAAAAAGGGTGTTGGCTCAAGGAAGCCCACCAGGAAGTCTTCCTCTGTAGGCTCTGCTTTCTTTTCTTTTCTTTTCTTTTCTTTTCTTTTCTTTTCTTTTCTTTTCTTTTCTTTTCTTTTTTTTAATTGATTTTAGAGAGAGGGGAAACATTGATTTGTTGCTCTATTTATGCATTCATTGGTTGCTTCTTGTATGTGCCCAGACCAGGGATTGAACCTACAACCTTGGCGTGTCAGGATGACACTCTAACCAACTGAGCTACCAGGGCAGGCTCTGCTTTTCTTAAGGTGACCCTTCATGAGGTGGCAAATGACCTGTGGTAGTCTGGGCCTGTGTAGGTCCCTCTACCCCCACATCCATGTATTAGAACTTACCCTGGGCTCCTGGGCCCTCAGGTCTTGCCTGAGTCATGTGTCTGCCCCTGGGACATGGGAGAACTGTGTGCACACTCTGTGGGCCCCACCAGAGTTTCTTGGGAGGGGTGAGGGCAGTTCTCAGTGCAAACTGTGGCCTGCCTATGCTTGCTGTACGAGGTGTCGGAGGGTGTATTCCAGTCCTGCCTGTCCCAGGCCACCTCCAGGGTCCTCTTTGGGGATTGACCATGAACCCATGTGTATTGTATATCACAACGCAGGGTGTGGAGAGGACCAGGCTGCAGTTGTCCCTAAGCCCCCTCACCACCTCCTGGAATCCTTGCCTTGTACTTACTGGTTTGTCCTGGGAGGTGCTGAGGGGCAGGGATGTGGGGGTCACCTCTGTGCGGGCACCTATCCCGGGCTGCGCAGGGTGCACCAGACTTGTTGGAGGACTGGCCGAAGGAGGGAGGCGCAGAGGGACAAATCATAGGAGGCATGTGGCAGTGGCCTGGCCAGTCCATTGCATGACCAGGAGTGACCATGTCCGTTTTCAGTCTCTCTCTGCAGCCCTTCAGCTACCCGGTCTGCACCCCCGAAGGCGTCGTCTTTGACTTGCTGTGAGTTCTCACTTGACTTCCGAGCTAACAACCGGGGTGGGATCGGTGATATCTGCTCAGGAAGGGGGTGTGGGGCCAGCTGGAGGGCTCGAGGTTCCAGGCAGTGAGTGCCAAGCCAGGCCACACTAGGTCCTGGTAGCCTCGGGACCCTGGGGGGGCCTCTTGGGGACCCAGGAGGGACTGCCAGGGCCTCAGAGATGAAGCCGCAGTGCTGCTGTGCCCCCCACCCCCGGCAGGCAGCTTCCCTGGCAAGTGCTTTTGGAGTGGCACCGACCTCCCCCCAGGTGGGCCCTAATTGGCACCCGTGTTGTTGTTTTGGAATGGTAATGAACTAAATATTTTTCACTTAATGAAAGAGTCGTAATTAGGGTGCATACTTTTCCCGTGCTGTATTTTGAAGCATTATGCTCTGTTTTGTGTTCCAACATAAGCCAGCTTATGTAATTTTCTCATGTTTCAGACTTATTTTAGAAAAATTGGAAAATATTTCTAGGGGAAAATTTACCATAATCACACTGTCTGGGATAGCCACTTCAGTATTTATACTTGTTTTTTTCTGTGAGTTTATTAGTGGTAACATGGTTGAGATAATACCATGAAGATAGTTCTGGATACATTCTTTCTTTTATTTTTTTTAAAGATTTTATTTATGTATTTTTAGAGAGTGGGGAAGGGAGAGAAACATCAATGTGTGGTTGCCTCTCACGCACCCCGCACTGGGGACCTGGCCTACAACCCAGGCATGTGTCCTGACTGTAATCGAACCAGTGACCCTTTGGTTCCCAGCCCCCGCTCAACCCACTGAGCTACACCAGCCAGGGCTGGACCCATTCTTTATTCAGTCATGATGAGAGCTTCTTCCCCGCGTTATTCAGAATTCTCTGGAAGTTAAAATTTTGATGGTGGTCCGTTATCTCATTTTATGGATATATCAACATTTGTGTACATCGTATTTTGCTAGCTTGTGTTGTTTATACATAACTCTAATAAAAACCCTGAGGGTACTTTGAAGCCATGTTTCCAGAATGAAAACGCAGCTGCTCCTGAGGCAGCCTCCGGGACAGTCGCTCCAGTCGCGCTGATGCTGTCTGATCTCTTCCCCGCAGGAACATCCTCCCTTGGCTTAAGAAGTACGGGACCAACCCCAGCAATGGCGAGGTACGGGTTGTGCCGGGGTTCAGGTGATGTGGGCGGATGCTGTCCTGTCGCCTGTCCTTTGGTCTGTGGTTTTCGTGTGCTCACGGGAGTGGTAGAGGACCATTCACGGGGCACAGTGAGGGGACTGTTTCTCTCTGCACCCATGTCTTTCTGGAAATGCTTCTTATGTGTGCACACACATCTTTCCTAATGCTCCTTATGTGTGCCTACATCTTTCCTTGGGCCGTGGGCGGCGGGATCACTTGTGGGAATTCCTCTGTACTTTGCTTTTGCATCTCGCAGTGTGTCGGGATCTGAGTGTGTGCTTGCATAAAGCCCTGCTGTGTCCTCTGGTGGCCGTGTGTGCCGTCGTGCAGGGCACTGCCGGGGATTTGAACCGCCTGCTGCTGCAAGCAGTGGTCTGGGGACACGCTGGTGCTCGCCTCTCGGGGCTGGCTCACGGGTGGCTGTGTTTTCTGTGTTGGCAGCTACTGGCAAATTTGCTTCTGAAGTGGCACCATTTTAAACTCCGAACAGCAGCATGTGAAAGAAAATGCCTATTTCCCTGTACCCTCAGCAGCACTGGATATCATCTGTGTCTTTGATTTTTTTTTATTGCATAAGAGCGGAAGCCTTTTTAATTTGTATTTTTTTAGTGTGAGGTACGTTAGGCAGCTTCTCACATGCCATGTACGCAGGCCCACTGTCGTGGATTCTGTGTGCCTGGGAGGAGACTCCCCAGGGCCAGGTGCCAGCTCGTTCTCCTTTGCTGCACCCACTACGTGCCTTCATCATAACCCCGTGGTGTGCCCACAGCCTAGCCGCCCTCTCTGTTCCCGTGGCCTGTTATCTCTCAGAGATCTCTCTCCTTCCCCATGCTGCAGTCTGCACCCATTTCTTCATTTATTCAGGCGCCACCTTTCAGCAGGAAGGGGTCAGCCCGTGCCGTGTGCAGGCTGGAGCTGTGAGCAGAGCGGAGGCGGTGGGAGGCAGAGATGTGCTCAGAGAAGGACGTGAGAGAGGAGGGAGGGCGAGTGGGCTTGCAGAACGTCTCTGGAAGTGCTGTTTAAACTAAGACCTGGGGACAAAGGGAGATGGGGGCAGATAGGTCCACATCTGGGGAATCCTGAGGGCCCTGCAGGGAGCTTGGGGTTGTCCTGGGTGGGCTGGAAGCCAGGTGTGTGTCGTGAACAGGTGTGTCTTGTGATCTGGCCTCTGTTCGATTTAGTTTTTAAAGATTTTATTTATTTATTTATTTAGAGAGATGGAAAGGGAGGGAGAAAGAGAGGGAGACAGACATCAGTGTGTGAGAGAAACATCAACTGGTTGCCTCTTGCACGCCCCCAACCGGAGACCTGGCCTGAAACCCAGGCATGTACCCTGACTGGGAATTGAACCATCGACTTTTTGGTTCGCAGGCCAGCGCTCAATCCACTGAGCCACACCAGCCAGGGTGGCTGGCCTTTGTTTTAAAAGCTCACTCTGGCTGCTGTGTGGGGAACAGACTGGGGAGGTGGGGGTGGAAGCTGGGAAGGCAGCCTGGGCACTGGGTACTTGTCTGGGCAAGAGGTGCTAGGTGAAGCCGGACCAGGGTGGAGGCCGGGGAGGTAGAACAGGGAGGCTGGACCCAGGGCTGCTGTGCAGGTTGCACTAGCTGGACTCACCAAGATGCTGCGTCTCCCCAGGCTGGGGAGAGCTCGGTGGTAACTTTCCAGTGCAGTCACATGTTAGGAGGACCAGGCCAGTCAGCATGTCCTGTACCAGGGACAGGCAAGCAGAGCCAGGTGATCCAGCCCGTGCGTGGATTCCAGGCTAACAGGGTTTGGCAGGAAGGCGGATCCCTCAGAATCAGCGCCACAGGCGGCCCGAGGGAGATGGCTGCCCAGAGCGGGGGCAGGCGGTTGGGCTGGAAGTAGGATGAGGAGGGCGCCCAGGGAGGGCGGGACTTCTGCGTGATGGTGGAGGACGAGCTGGCTCTGCCAGGTGTCTGGGGCGGTGTTCGTGGCTGAGAGATTAGACTGACCACAGCGTGGCCCATGGCGGGGGAATGGCCAGCGCATGGGCACTGGCACGACGGGGCTGGGCGCCGTCTTCGAGGCTGTGTCAGGCTGAGGCCCCGACCCGACCGGGAAGACGCTGGGCTGGGTGAGGCCTGGCAAGCTCTGTGACACAGACCTTGGAGGCCATTGTCGTCGCCGTCTGTCTTCTTCGTCTTCGGGGAGGCCCAAGAGGACCGGGTGTTGTGAGGCTTGAGGGGGAGGGAGGGAGGTGGGAGAGTGAACAGTGCCCTGCCTGCCAGCCTAGGGCTGGTGAGATGCCTCTGGTTTGGTCTTGCCTAGCTGTGGTCTTGTTACCTATTTTGTGTGTTCCGCCTGCACACCCGGGGCCCAGCGACACCCTGGGAGGGTGTGGGTTCTGGGCGCCCTTTGGGTCGGGTTGGAGGCACTGGGAGCGAAGGAGCTGGGCTGGCGGCGCGTGTTCTGGGAGCAGCCGGAGGCCTGTGGCTTTTGTCTTTCGGACGGCCGGCGGGTGCCCCTCCCCGAGGACAGCCCTTTCTGTCCGCGTCTGCTGTGCTCTTCCTTTTCATTTATTTTTGCCATTGAAAGTGTGACCGTCAGTGTTCTTCTGTGAGATCTGCTACTGGGGGTCACTGCGGCCTTCCAGGGCCTCCAACAGGGTTCGCGGTGCCCGCCCGTGCCCGGGCGACGGGCTTGTTTTCAGGGAGCGCTGCCTTCCCCGGCATCGAGGCCCTGCCTGCCGCCGTGGAGCGGCCCGTGTCGAGGCTGGGACTCCTCTGCCTCGGAAGGTCTGTCCTTTGCTTCCTGTGGTGGTTTTCAGGGCCCGCTCTGCCCCTGAGCTCCCTCATATTTCCTTTTCTCCTTCCTTCCTTCCTTCCTTCCTCCCCTCCCCCTCTCCTCTCTTCCCCTCTCCTTCCTTTATCACCGGTGCTCAACCCACTGAGCTACACCAGCCAGGGCTCCCTCGCATTTTCTTGTCCACACCTGTCTCCGTGTCCTCTGTCTCTCCCCCAGTGAGCACCACCATCTGGTTGTGTCTGGGGCATTTTTGTTATTTGGGTTCCACCCTACAGATGCTCTGGGGTCTCCAAGACATGTATGTTGCTCTGGGATCAGCCTTCTGCCACATCAAAAATGATCAGGGGCAGCTAACCCCTGGCTGGCTTGGCCCCATGTCATTTTGCGGGGCTCCGGGACACGCATGTTGTGTTTGTGGGGGCGGTCTCTGCATGGTCACGTGCCCAGGTACCTGAGCCTGAAGGAGAAGGGCTGTCTTATGGGAGCGGCCTGGAGCGAGGGCCCCACCATCTGTCCTGGGGTCTGAGGCTCACATGCACAGACGTGCGGGGGAGCTGAACGAAAGAGGAAGGGAGGAAGCTGGGTTTGGGGGTGGACAGGCCACTGCAGGGGAGGGAGGATGCAGGGTTGGAGCTTGGCTCAGGGGCCCAGTCCCGGGACACCATCCAGTGTCCCCTTTGGGCCCTGGGTAGGCAGGGCTGGGCTCCTGAGGGGCAGCGGCTATAGGGACATGACCCTGAGTCAGGTGCTCCCAGGGGGCAGCTTTGCCTCCCTACTCCAGGGGGTCTCCGCAGCCCCCTTCACCGCCTCCAGCCGAGGCCTTCCACCGGGGCTGCTGCTTTCCTCCGGCTGCCTGGGCTCTGTTGTGTTGTGAAGTTTCCTGTATAAGAGGCAGACCGCACACACACACAGAAACATTAAAAAATAGAGGATCCCATCCCAGGTTCTCTTACCGTTTGGGTATATTTATTTCTTTCCCTCCATTTTTTAATATTTTGTGTTCTTAAATAGTTTATACAATAGAAGAATAAGGTGAACACCACCCAGCTGAAGAAATACATTCGCTTTTTAATTTCAGAAATAGTGCTTGCCGCGATGCTGTGTGGACATCACAGAGTATAAGCAGACCTCCCCCGTGGCCCCCAGCCTGGATGTCAGCCCCTGTGCTTGGGGTCGGCTTGCTGGCTCAGAGGCTGGGGTTCCGCTGTGCCGCCCCTGTCTGGGTTCATTGCTGTGTCCTGGGGCCCCCGGTCAGCACCCGGGCCCATCCCTGTTGTGAAGGCTGGGCCGTCAGACTTCTGCAGTCCGCCCCCACCACGCGCCTGCGCATTGTCAGCCCTCACGCCAGCCACTCGTTCTTCGTTATTAATGACAAATTCTGCTGCTTTCAGAAACTGGACGGGCGGTCCCTGATCAAGCTGAACTTCGCGAAGAACAGCGAAGGTAAGGGATCTCTTTTACAGTGGCTCCAAGACTGGCCGCGGAGCGCAGCCCGCAACCGCCTCTCACCACATCTCAACCGTTCCTCTCTGGTCAGCCGACTCTTGCTCTTCATTTCTCGGAGCTGTAACATAATCCTTTCTTAAAGGTCCCGGTAGTTTTTAAAGCTGAGGTGGAGGGACGCAACCTTGTGTTTAGGTTATTTCTTCCCACTAAGGCGGCCAGGCCATGTGGGCCTCTGGCGGCCTTGGTGGGCGCAGGCGGACCGTGTGGCTCTGGCTTGCTTAGGCTGGAGGCCAGAGCTGTGAAGGCCGAGAGGCCCCGGGCGGGTGGCTGGGCGGCAGGTGTGGGGGTCTGACGGCCTGGCGGGGCGGCTCTTGCGGTGGGCGTCTCCGCACCACTGATGGTAAAGCCTGAGCCGGCTGGGGTCCTCCTGCTTTATGTCCCTGCCCACCCTGTCCCTGGCCAGATGCCCTGGCTGAGGCAGCCCCCAAGGGCGCTGACCTTGCTCTCGGGGCTCTGTGGGCCTGGCATGGTTCTCTTGGCCTGCGCAGATGCCCTGGTCAAGGCTCGTGTCTATGCACACCGGGTGTGTGTGTTCTAGGGAGACGCTGAAGCACCCGAGGCCGGGGCCCGTCCGACGGGCCTCATGGAGACAGAAGCACAGTGCTTCGGGGACAGTCCCTGGGGGTCGGGGGCTCCACCAGCCCTGGCAGCTGAGTGCTGTGGGCTTCCCTGCTCAGAGGTCAGCTGATTTGGGGAGGCCCTGGGACAGAACCAGGCAAGGCAGGGCG
Organism: Micronycteris hirsuta; assembly: GCA_004026765.1. Lineage (NCBI taxonomy): Eukaryota > Metazoa > Chordata > Mammalia > Chiroptera > Phyllostomidae > Micronycteris > Micronycteris hirsuta. The sequence goes on along the minus strand of PVJI01002224.1, from coordinate 66,367 downwards.
GCCTGTCAAGCACACCAAACATCTCATTTACCAAGTTTACACCTGTCTTGCAACTTTAACCTTTTCTGAAAACATTAAAACAATCTACCAAATCCCAAGTGTGTCTCATTCAGCAAATATCTGCTGAGTGCCTGCCGTGTGCAGAGAGCAGAACAGGCCAGGGCTCTCCTGGAATGAAAGGCGCTTACTTGACAGGAGGGGAGGGAGCTGGACAACACATCACTAGTGTGTGTGTGTCAGATGCGGCTCCAGCCAGGGACCAGTGGAAAGCAGGGTGAGGAGAGAGAAGGTCGTAGGAAGACTCATGGACAGGGTTTGAGTGGAAATCTGATGGGAAGGAGGGAGGGAGCCATGTGGGGATGTGGCGGGGAGCATTCTGCGCAGAGGCCACAGCCAGTGCTAAGGCCCTGAGGCGAGTCTGGGCACAACCAGGAGTCCAGTGCTGCTGGACCAGTGTGAGTGTGGGGTGGAAGCAGAGGCTGTAGTCAGAGGGGTCGGGGGCAGGGGAACAGGGTGCGGAGCCGTCCCGTGGGGCTTGGGTGGCCACCGGAGGGCTCGGATGGGAGCCAGAGAGGAGAAGTGGGATCTATTTTTGTCCTAATTTTTGCCCATTAACAACTTTGGCCTAGCAGTCACTTTTTTTTTGTTTTTTTGCTTAGTTTTGTTTTCCATTGACAATTTCAATCCTGGCTGGTGTGGCTCATTGGATGCAGTGCTGGCTTGTGAACCAAAGGGTTGCTGGTTTGATTCCCAGTCAGGGCACATACCAGGGTTGTGGGCCAGGTCCTCAGTAGGGGGCGTGCGAGAGGCAACCACACACTGATGTTTCTCTCCCTCTCTTTCTTCTTCCCTTCCCTCTGTCTAAAAATAGATAAATAAAATCTTTTAAAAAAAGAAAATTTCAGACACAGGAAAGTAGATGTTGTGTGTGTGTGGGTCTCCACCAGCCAACTCCCATTCCTGTGCACTCACCTGTCTGATTTCATCTGTGCTCCCACTCTGTACCTGCTTAGGTGACTTTAAAGCAAATTCTGACATTCTATCATTTCATCCTAAATACTTCAGTGTGTATCTCTAAAAGATAAGGACTTAGCTCTGACCAGTGTTTCTCAGCGGGTTGGGTGTTGTCCTGCAAAGCAAAAGGTCGCCAGTTCAATTCCCGGTCAGGGCACATGCCTTTGTTGCAGGTTTGATCCCGGTTGGGGTATGTAGGAGAGGCAGCTGATTGATGTTCCTTCTCACATCGATGTTTCTCTCCCTCTCTTTCTCCCTCCTTTCCCCCTTTCTAAAAACAAATAGATAAATTTAAAAAAACGTAAGGACTTAAAAAATTATAATTACAATACTATTCTTACACCTAAAAAATCATCAGGAATTCCTTAATATCATTAACTATCCAGCCAGTGGTCAAATTTTCTAGAATGCTTTCATAATTATTTTTATATAGTTTTCAAACCAAGATTATTTAAAAGTCCACACAGATGTATGTGATTGATATCTCTAAGTCTGATAATCTATAAGTGTTCCCCCCTCTTTGCATTTTATTTGTTGGGGCTTATTTGAACAGGCTCCTGGCCTGTTAGGGAGGTGGTGGGGCAGGGAGCAGCAGGAGTTTGTGGCAGTATCCCGGGTGCCAGGGTGAGGGACGTGACAGGGCCTGAGATGGAGGAGGACGAACAGGAGTTTCCCAGGGGCGTTGGAGGAGGGCGGCTGGGTCTGGGCGGGCAGGGTCTGGGCGGGCCGATGCCGGGAGCTGCCTCCCGCCTCTCTCTGACGGGTCCGCCTGTGCACATCTCTCCCCAGGGAAGTACCACTGCCCGGTGCTGTTCACCGTGTTCACCAACAACAGCCACATTGTGGCCGTCAGGACCACCGGCAATGTCTATGCCTACGAGGTAGGTTCTCAGGAACTGGGGCGTGTACAGGCTCTCCTGGTGTGTGCTCCTGGGAGCCCTCGTCTGGGCCCTGGGATGGCCCTGGGCACAGCGTGTCCCTGGGGAGCCGCACAGCTGAGAAAAGGCAGCGCCTTCCTGTGGCCTCTGACCGGAAACCTGGGCAGTTCTTTTGTACCCAGGGGTCCTCCCCACAGTCGTCTTCAGGGAAGACTCTTAGGCCCTGGGAGGGACCCTGTGCTCTGAGGGCAGGCTCTAGGGCTTTGAGCGGAGTCCTGAGCCCCCCAGTTCTTGGAATCCCCAAGAGGGGTGGATGTGGACTGGTGGGCAGGTGTGGGGAGGGGAGGCCCTGGTTTCCACAAGGGTCGTCCTCTGGGCGTGCCAGCAGGGGTGTGGGCCCCTCGTTGTGGGCAACCCTCTCTGACTGTTTTCACACCTGTCCCTGGCCATTGGCAGCGTCCAGGTGGCCAGCGCTGCCCTAGGGTCTCTGGGGGTGACACCTTGAGTGTGCACGGATTTGGGGGGACTTAGTACAGATGGGAGCCTTGTCAAACCCGCCTGCTGACATGTGAGGCGTGTGTCGCAGAGCGCCCTGTGGGGAACCTTGCTCAGGGGGCTGAATTCGGGTTTCTGGGGCTCAACAAGCCTCCCCCCTGGTGGCAGGGCCGTGGCTGTGAGCTCGCGGTGGGCACACGGTCGTCCTGTCCTTTGTCTCCCCGCTGGAGCACTGCCGTTGTCTGGGTGGGTGGCAGGCTCCCAGTGCCGGGCTGGGCCAAGCACCGTAGCAGCTGCCTTCCTCCTGGCTGCAGGCCGTGGAGCAGCTGAACATCAAGGCCAAGAACTTCCGAGACTTGCTGACCGATGAGCCCTTCTCCCGGCAGGACATCATCACCCTCCAGGTGGGTGTCCCTTCCCCCCGTCGTTCTCAGGAGGGACCACCTGAGAACCTTGGCTCAGCTCCCTGTGGCCAGCGCTGCTGTTCCACCCAGCTTCGGGGCTTCCTCTCTGCCATCTGTCTGGTTGTGGAGTCCCAGCTGCTGGCGACACTGCTCCCCCCTCCTTACTCCTTCCACTCGGTCACAGGAGCCTTCGCACACACCGCTTCCCCAGCCCGGCCCTGGCATCTCCCCCTTCACGGCCTGTCCCTGCTGTGCCAGGGCCCCCCCTCCTGTCCCCAGAACCATCTCGGCATCTGAGTGACCTCTGTAGGCCTGGCTCTCCTCCTGCCCGCTTGAGAGTGGGAGCGGGAGTGTGCTCTGTACCCCAGTGTTGGGCACAGGATACCCCGATAGTGTCAGAGAGCCCTGGGCGAGTTAGTAAAAACATGTGCATAGAAAATCCAGGAGTGACTTACACAGGGACAGTCCTTCTGTGGCTTGTCCCATTCTGATTGGAGGTTAGTGCACATTCCCTCCAAGGGAGCGGGCTGGCTGTCCCCAGGGCTGAGAACCTGCGGGGAGGGGTGCGGGGCAGCCTGCGGGAGGCTTGGAGGTGGGCACGCCGTGTCTGCCCACGTCCCCTCGAAAAGACGCCATCGTCCTGTGGCTGCCTAACAGTGAGGAACGCTTGTCAGCCATGTGTCAGGGACGTGGCTGCGGCTTGGTGAGCAGCCAGCCATCTGAGCCAGTCTCCCGCGCCACTGCTTGTGGCCCTGCCTGGGCGGGGCCCTCTCCCAGTCCTGGCACCCCTGTTCCATGCTCAGCCCACCAGGCCTCCTCGCAGCCGCCGGCGTCTCCCCTCCTGGCCCTGGGACCCTCATGCCACCTACCCCTCCTTCGCAGTGGGGGCGGCCACGTGGCCACAGCCTGGGGCTTGGCCGCAGTGCTGGGTGCTCTGCTGCATGTGTTCTTTTTGCCACAGGACCCCACCAATTTGGACAAATTCAACGTATCCAACTTCTTTCACGTTAAGAATAACATGAAAATAACAGACCCAGGTATGAGCAGCTGGGGGTGGTCTGGGTGCCAGGGGTTGGGGGAAATGGGAGAGAGTTCCCTGGGCAGAGCCCCTGCCTCCTGGGGCCAGAGCCGAGATCAAGCTGAGACGGGCCTGGCATTTCCCGAGCTGACGTTCAGCTTCTCCTGTGCGGAGACTGGCAGGACGGCCCGGCCCCCGTTGCCCTCAGGGGGCCCGATGTGGTGGGCGCCCGCCGGGCCCTGATGCCTCAGTGCCCACAGCCTCATGCGGGACGGGCCTGGACACCTTGTCCTCCCCACTCCAGACTGCTCAGGGCCCCTCGGGGCTGCTTCCTTGGCCAGGCCCTGAGGTCCTGGATGGGGCCTTGCCTTTGCTCCTTAGAAACTGTACCTGTTGTCACTGTGGGGGCGGGTAGTTAGGCAGGCCGTTGGGTCCCGTGGGGGCAGGTGAGCACGGGGACTGCTCAGCCGGCCGGGCACCACCACGAGGGCTGTTTGTGAACACTGTTGGGGTCAAGGCCGGGCCAGGGACAGAGACCAAAGCTGGCTCCAGCAGAAGCCTTGGTGGGTAAACTGCTGCCCTTCTGGGCTGCTCCCTCATGCTTTCCCCACACACGCCTTCCTGGGTGTGTAGCGACTACAAAGTGTCACTGTGGTGGAGGCTTGACCCATGTTCTGGTCTGGGCTTTTGCTGGTACCTCTGGCCTCTTGTCCTTGTCATGTGCATCTGGGGACATCTCTGGGAGCTCAGTGGCTCATGCCACCTTGCTGTTCTGCAGATGAAGAAAAGGCCAAGCAGGACCCGTCTTATTATTTGAAAAACACAAACACCGAGACCCGGGAGACACTGCAGGAACTCTACAAGGAGTTCAAAGGGGACGAGGTCCTGGCGGCCACCATGAAAGTCCCGGAGAAGAAGAAGGTGGACAAGCTGAATGCTGTGAGTAGGTGGAAGACCACAGAGCTGCCAGCTCAAGCACCGCCCCCCAGCTCCCCGTCATAGCCCCTCAGAGTGGGTGCGTTTGGAGGGGACGCAGCTGGACCCCAGAGCCGAGGTGCCCTTCGGGGCCCAGAGGACAGCTGTCCTGAGGAGGCTGGGGGTGCCATGGGTGTGCTGAGTCCTCACAGGGAAAGTGGCTCCCAGCTGTGAAGGGTCTACATCGTGCTCTGGCCCGGGCTGGGGAGCCTGGGACAGACATGCTAAGTGATAGTGCCAGGTGGCTTTGGTGGTACCACGTGACACAGTGGCCTCAGGCTCGCAGGTCTGCGGGAGGGGATGTCCCGTGGGGTGTGGAGTCACTGCCCTACACAGGTAGTCATGTGGTGTCCAGAACAAAACCAGGGAGAGATGGTGGGGCATTTTAGGGGTGCCGTGGTGCTGAGGGGAGGGAACAGTGGTGCTTCGGGGCCGCCCCTCCTGGGCAGTCAGGCTCACTTCTCACAGCGCCGGGTAGTTGGCCCTGAGGGCCTCAGTCAGCAGCGATGGCGCCAGGGTTCGTGTCCTGGTCTGTTAGGCTCAGAGCTAGTTGGTCCTTCTCTTCAGCCTGGCGAGCTGGGGCTGGGGGGATGGGCAGTGGGGCTCTGAGGCTCCTCCTTAGGGAAGTATTCAGGAGAATTTGCAGAAGGAAAAAAGTCTGTTCTTTACTCCACCACTCTAACACAGGGCTCTCTGCATTTCGGTGTACCTCCTTCGATGGGGTGGGATCTCTCCTTTTATTTTTTCTCTCTGCCGAGGATGAAGAAATATTTCTACGGCTCACATTCCTGATTAAACATGTAACGCGTGTAATTGTAGAAACTGAAAATTTTCAAAAAGAAACTAGAGTCCCTCATTCTTTGGGGCCTTAGGGAAAGCCAGTTTGGGCTGGGCCGTCCTGTCCCCAAGGAAGTTCCTGGTGGTACCTTTGGGTGGTGGTCAGGGGCGCCATCCTGGAGGGGAGGTGTCGAGCAGGGACCCGAGCGTGGGGACAGCTGGGTCCCACATCCCTGGCCCGCCAGCCTCCCAGGCGCTGCTGACGTGCCTGCGTGGTCCCCTTGGCAGGCCCACTACTCCACTGGCATGGTGAGCGCCTCCTTCACCTCCACCGCCATGGTGCCCGAGACCACACATGAAGCAGGTAGCCGCCTCCGCTCCTCCATCGCCAGGGGGCTGCTCCATGGCGGCCCCGGCGGGTGCCCTGCCCCGCACCGCCCCCCCCCCCTGCCGTCCTCACACTGCTGCGTTGTGTCTGGGCTTTGTGGGCTCTTAGGCAGCTTGGAAAGAGTCGGGAGGACGAGCCTTTTGGAGCTGTGTTCGTGTCTGCAATGGGGAAGGCTGTAGTAAGGGCTAGGCCAGGGGCAGAAGGCCCTCCCCATGCCACATCGGCCGGCTGGGGCCCCCCACTCTGGCCTCTTCCCAGGCTGCCCACGGGACCTCGGCCCTGCGCCATGCCCTCTTCCTCTTGGGTTTTAGGCCTGTCAGGTCCCCAGCCCTCCCTTCCCCACTCCCCGCCCCTCTTCATCCCCCTCCCACCCTGGCTGGGCCTTCTCGGTGCCCCAGCCCCCACTGTAGCTGCCAAGCCCTCCGTGCCCTCTCTTGTGCTCAGCCAGGGCGGCCCCTGGGCTCCCCGGGGCTGGGGCCGAGTGCAGGCCTTTGTGGAGGGGGGGTGGCCGGGTCTGGGCCGAGGGCAGGCACAGAGCTCGGCCTCCTTGCAGCCGCCATCGACGAGGATGTGCTGCGCTACCAGTTCGTGAAGAAGAAGGGCTACGTGCGGCTGCACACCAGCAAGGGCGACCTCAACCTGGAGCTGCACTGCGACATGGTGGGTGCGGCGGCCGTCCCCTCCCCGCCCAGGGCCGTTTCCAGGGCCTGAAACATTGGGCAGCACTTGGGACGGGCTGGTAGTGACGTCCTCTAGAGGGCGTGGAGGCCCCCACTTCGCCCTCAGAAGCGACCCTGCCAGACCCGTGCTGTGTCTCCTCTGCCCACGTCCGGGCGGGTGAACGTGCACCCACTGCCCTGTGGCCCTCGCTCTTGGCTTGGTGGCTACAAGTTCCTTGTTGGTTAGCGTCCTGGGTGTCTACCATGGCACCGTGGGCAGCTGGCCATCTCCCGCTGCACATTCAGGGCTTGGGTGGCATTCGTGACCCTCCCTCGGCTGCTTCACGCCTCACAGAAGTGTCTGGGCTATTTTGCAGACACCGAAAACCTGTGAAAACTTCATCAAGCTCTGCAAGAAGCAGTATTACGACGGCACCGTCTTCCACCGGTCCATTAGGAACTTCGTGGTGAGTGGCAGGGCCAGCAGCGGCCTCGCAGGGCCCCAGGGACCCTGGAGGTGACGGCTGCCACGCGCGGGGCCTCTCCTTCCCGGGCAGGGCCTGCCCCTCGAGTGCCCAGCCCGGCCACACGGTGCTTGTGCAGTGACGGGGCCGGGAGGGCGCCTGTCCTGGCCAAGAGCTCAGACCCCTGGGGCCCAGCTGGCAGGCGGGGAGTTGCGCTTCCGCTTGTAGACAGTGGGCAGCTGCGGAAGGGCCGGCAGGGCCGCGGGGTCATAGGGCATGGCTTCTCACGGGCTTTTGTTCTCCCTGCAGATCCAGGGGGGCGACCCCACTGGCACAGGCACAGGTGGGTACCGGCGCTGGGGCTCCCGGGCAGCTGTGGCTGCCCCAATGGCCGTGAGGGGTAGGTGGGTGTGGGCAGGCTGAGCGTTCCAGATGTGGACACGGGTAGACCAGCCACCAGGGTGCTTTGTGACCCTGGGCATGCCCGTTTTCTCATTTTGAAATGGCCACAAGGCCTAAGTGGTAGACAGAAGTGGGAGCATGTTGCCTCCACAGGGCTCCGGGGCGCTCGCCTTTGTCAGTGGGCCGAGGGATGCTTCAGGGAGCCCACAGTGGAGGGGGATTGTGCCCTGCACCAGATGCCTGGCTGTCCTCCCACTGCCTCCCAGAGTCCCCCTCAGCTTGTCTGCTGCTTGGGCCCAGACCCACTCCCTCACCCGCATGGGTGAGCAGTGACGTGTCCCCTTCACCCTCCACTCCGTCCTCAGGGCCAGGGCTGCCCTCCAAGTGCCTGTGCCCTGGACATCGCCCTAGCAGGTGCCCAGTGCCCAGTGCCCCTGGAGGCTTGGCGTAGGTTTCTGGAGCTGGGCTGCATCCTGCTGGCTGCACCCAGCTCAGACCCGGTCGGTCGTTCTCGCTGCCAGCCGTGCACCTTTCTGTTCCAGGGGGGGAGTCGTACTGGGGAAGACCCTTCCGAGATGAGTTCCGGCCCAACCTCTCGCACACGGGCCGCGGCATCCTCAGCATGGCCAACTCGGGGCCCAACACCAACAAGTCTCAGTTGTGAGTTGCCGGGTGCTGTGGGATGGGCCTGGGGAGGCCATGCAGGGCTCCCGGCAGGCCCCGTCAGCCTTGCCCTGCAGGCTGTGCTCCACCCGAGTCCAGTCAAGGCGTGCAGCACCCCCGGGGAGGGGACGACTCACAGGTGACACAGCCCAGGCCTGCCGAGTGCAGGCGTGTGCACTGACGTGCAGAGCAGGCCAGCAGGCAGCACTACACCCTGGGGCACGTGCCCGTGAGGGACCAGGTGTCAGGAGCCCCCAGGAGATGCAGAAAGGCCCCCTGGAGAAGGTGCCCCACGAAGCGGACGTGGGCATGGGCACGGGCGCCCAGGCAGGGAGGGGCAGCCTGAACCTTGGAGCGGCTGGAATGGAGGTCTGGCCCGAGCAGCCATTGGCTGGGGTACATTTATGGCAATGCAGGTACCTGGTGAGGGGACGAGAATTCTGCTTGAACTCAAGTTCATTGGATGCCTGGGACACTCACCGTGTTCTTAGTAGGTTTAGGTTTTGGTGCTGAGAGGACGCAGATGGGCTAGAAGTACAGGCCTGGGTGTCCCCAGTTCAGATGTAAAGGCAGGGGTGGGGCCCACCAGGGGCAAGAGTGGGGGATGGGCAGCTGGACCCAACCTGGTGCCTGGGGAGAGGAGGCTCCTTCCCGCCCCGCCCCCGCAGTCACTATTCATTCTGTGGGAACTGGGGACTCTGTTCTGTTTACTGCCACTTATTCTGCACTGACATCACCCTCACTGGGTTCCGAGGAGCCACGGGCTGGGGACTGGGGTGGGGCAGGGGAGAGTGGTTTGGGAGCCCAGGAGGCCGGCTGGCGCCCCCAGGGGCATTTGGGCGGCATCCGCGCGGCTCTTCGGGAGGACTCTGCGGGGAGGACCCAGTCTAGCTGGGGGTGTTCCTCTGTCCGCCTCTGTCATCCCTCCCTAGACGCTTTAGGGTTTTACACGATTCATTATTTACGGTTTCTAAAAACCCTTAATTCCTACTTGTAAAGTCTGTGCTCACTTTTTATTAGGTGGTTTGTATTTTTCTGGCTAAGATCTTTTTAGATGTCATCTATGTTCCAAATGATATTTTAAAGTATTATGTATTGCAGTATCTCTCTCTCTCTCTTTTTTTTTAAGATTTTATTTATTTATTTTTAGAGAGAGGGAAGGGAGGGAGACAGAGAGGAAGAGAAACAGCAATGTATGGTTGCCTCTCACATGTCCCCCACTGGGGACCCGGCCTGCAACCCAGGCATGTGCCCTGACTGGGAATCGAACTGGGACCCTTTGGTTCCCAGCCCGCACTCAATCCACTGAGCTACACCAGCCAGGGCAGTATCTCTCTCTCTTAAGTGGAATTTTCAGTTGTATTTAAGGGGGTCTCCTGGAAACTTTGGAAGGCTTTAACTGTTTTTGGAGGCAGGAAGGTTTTATTTTTGCTTTACATATTTATGTTATTTTGTAATGTGCCCAAAGCAACTTTATTTTCTTCCAGTTGTGCATCACTTACAGAGAGACCCTTCCTTTTTCTAGTTAAATGGCCACCTTACTGTTGACAGGTGCAGGGAGATCGTGCATCTGAGCTTTCACCTTTGTCCAGTTTGACTGGCCAGCCCCCGGCCTCATGGGCACAGGGCAAAAGCTAGGAGCTGGGACAGCTTAGGGCTCTGGGCCTCTCCCCTGGGGAGCCCCCACAGGGCAGAACCCTTTTATACCAAGGGTCCCCTAGCTGGTGACTAGTTTGTGCCCAGCTGCCTTGGGGGACAAGGCAGGTGGGGTGGGGTAAGCTCTCACTCCCTTCCTGACCCTCTTGTCCTCCCCACCAGCTTTATCACCTTCCGCTCCTGTGCGTACCTCGACAAGAAGCACACCATCTTCGGACGGTAAGAGAAGTCGCTGTACGAGGCGCAGGGTGTTGGCAAAGGCAGGCTCCTTCCCTGGCCAGCCTCTCACTGCCTTTTCCCTAGGCCTGGATACTCCTGTGTCCTCGTGCATGTCCCTGCCAAGGCTGTGGCCATGCATGAGTGGGGACTTGGGGTTTCTCTGTGGGGCAGGGGACCTTGGCTAAGGAGAGGCCAGCTCCAGCCCTGCCTGGTGGCTGTCCTGCTCGGAGTCAGCCCCTTGGTTCGCCTCTGGCTGATCCCAGATCCCCCGTCTAGGCCACCTCCTTTCTCCCCATTCTCCCCTCCAGGGGTCAGCAGCCTTTGCCTGCGAAGGCCCAGGGGTATTTCCAGCTCCGTGGCCTCACAGTCTCTGCCGCACTCTGCAGCTCTGTGGCTGTGGTGCCAACGCAGCTACAGACTGTGCGGGGCAGTGGGCCCACTGGACGTGCCCCCCAGGCTGCTCTTCTCCCGGCCCGCAGCCCTGTCCGGGCCCCGTGGGCCTTTCTGAGTCCAGTTGTCTGCGCCCATGTGTGTGAGGTCTCCATGGGCTCTCAGCCCGGGCCGTTCCCAGCCCCTCTTCCTGCCACACCAGGACCTGGCCTTTGCGGGTGCCCTGAGCTGGGCATATTAGGAGGCTGCCTCCCTCTGCTACAGGGTTGTTGGGGGCTTTGACACACTGACAGCCATGGAGAATGTGGAGAGCGACCCCAAAACCGACCGCCCCAAGGTACATGTCCTGGGAGAGCAGAGGGGCTGCTCCGCGAGCTCAGCTGGGCAGGCGTGGGGCCCTCGCCTCCTGCCAGCCCTGCTCACTGGCCCCCCACCCCACTGCAGGAGGAGATCCGCATCGACTCCACCACGGTGTTCGTGGACCCCTACGAGGAGGCTGACGTCCAGGTGAGGAGGGCGCAGCCGCCGCAGGGGGAGGGACTTGGGGGAGTCCTGCCCAGCCCGAGGGGCTGCAGGCCAGCCATTGCCCTGCTCCACCACAGATTGCCGAGGAGCGGAAGAAGACACAGCTCGAGGAGACAGCCCCAGAGAGCACAGTGAAGAAAAGCCAGCCCAAGTCGGGGAGCCAGGGCCCCCCAACATACCGCCAAGGGGTGGGCAAATACATCAGCCCAGCAGCCACGTGAGTGCAGTGGGAGCTGGTGTCTGTCCCTGTGGCACGCTCCACATGCTCGCTGCCGCCTGCTGGGGGTGGGGCAGTAGCAGGCGCCAGGGTCGAGCAGTGAGTGGGAGTGGGTGGCTCCCGGCAGGCTGCAGGGGCCACACTCGGGTGGGGGTGACGTGGAGACACAGACTTGCACCGCGGGGCCTGGCCCCCACAGCAGCAGGAGTCTGGCTCTTCTCTTCCCAGGAAACGTGTGGCGGATGAGGAGCCGTCAACCAGTGCCACTGTCCCCGTGGCCAAGAAGAAGCCCAGCCGGGGTTTCACGGATTTCAGCTCGTGGTAGCGGCAGGCCTGCTGCTCTGGATCCCGGTAGGGACATGGCGCTGGGGCTCATGTCCTGTGTTTCTGCCCTCGTGGGCCTGCCCTTTGGGCTGTGGCTCAGTAAAGCTCTTGCCTGTTGTCTGGGTCTCCTTTCTTGGCCCCAGGAGCCCATGGGCCTCCTCCCCTCCCACCCAGTGCTGTGCCCTGGCCCTGTTTGCATGCCCGGGCCCTGCCAGAGCCCACGTCTTGGACCACCAGGCCGGGTCCAGGTCTGGGAAGAAGGGCTGTTGTCTCCTGACCCAATTTTTTTTTTTTTTTTTTAAGATGTTATTTATTTTTAGAGAGAGGGGAAGGGAGTGAGACAGAGAAGGAGAGAAACAGCAATGTATGGTTGCCTCTCACATGGCCCTCACGGGGACCTGGCCTGCAACCTAGGCATGTGCCCTGACTGGGAACCGAACCGGGACCCTTTGGTTCCCAGCCCGCGCTCAATCCACTGAGCTACACCAGCCAGGGCCTGACCCAATTTTTTTTTACTACCATCACTACCACCCACTTCCATCACCTGGTTGGGGACGTTGGCTCCACGTGGTCCCCCACCAGTGGCATCACCTGGAACCTTGTCAGAAACAGATTCCCAGACCCCAGGCCTTGTGACCCAGAGGCTATTATTGTGGGGCTGAGGTCTGTGTTTGGATGCTGGTGGTTTGAGGACCCTGGACTAGAACCTTGATGTTATTTCCAAAAAACCTTTTCTGCTACCTCTTGCTTGGGTTTGTCGAGTCCACCCCAGCAAGGACCACGGGAGGTCACAGCCTTGCCCTGCATACCTGTGCTGGCCAGCCCGGCTCTGGGTTCCACCTCAGGCCCGCCCGCCCACCTCTGTGCCTCCAGTTGGTGAGGGGACCACACGTAGGTGAAGACAGCTGGCTCCTGCTGCTCCCGATGGACTGCAGAAGGCTCCAGCAAACTCTCGTGTACCCCACCCCCACTTCCTTTCCACGTTCAGGGCCCACCCTGTGTTCAACGCTGACCCTCAGCCACGGCTCTTAGGGCTATTGGGCCAGCTGTACCAGCATTTGCTAACTTAAAGATCCCTGATCCTGTAAATGTCTTCAAAAACACTTGCTCCTGCCTGCCAATCCTTGTTTTCTGTTCACTCCGCAGCCTGTGCAAACCTGCTTTCCCTTCTCCTGACTTTGACCCGGCTACCTCAGTTCTCCTGAAGTGCCTCTGCGGAAGCGTGGCAACAGCTGCCTCCCAGGCCCCCGGCTCCTCCAGCCCCAGGGCTCCAAAAGGGTCACTGCTCATCTCTCACGCCCTCCCGTCGTCACAGGCCACCACCCCATCCTGCTCGTCATGCTGAAACTAACTCGGCTCCACCCTTGGTTTTTCTTCTTTCCCTCCTCATCCAAAACCTCAGTTCCACCAGTGAGTCTCCACAGCTTACTTCCAGAATGCACCTTGGCCCTTTCCCAGCTCTTATGCTGAACACCAGGCCCGAGGGCTCTCACCAGCCTGAGTCTCGGCCCCTCGTCCACGTCCACACAGGTGCTGAGCCCCCTTCCCAGAACTCACGGGCCTCAGCGTGCTTCAGGACAGAGACCGGCTCTCCTCTGTGCCGAGAACTTCTGTGCCCCGCCTAGGGCCTGCCCCCCACGGACAACAGGACACCTGGACTCTACAGAATGAGTGCCTAGCCCCTCTGCAACTTCAGCCAGACACGACCCCCTCAGACTACAGACAGACAGACAGCTGAGCTCTCACTGGTGAGAGGCTGTCTGCACCAGCACTGCCTCCAAGAGCAGCTCACCCAGGAAGAGAGGGCAAGCAGGGTGGCGGGGTGACGACACTGGGGGGTGACTGCGTGAGTACAGCATACCAGTGTCCTGGACTCCTTGGGGAGGCGGCTGGCCCTTCCGCAGTTCAGAAGCAAGTGCTGAGTGCGGCTCAGCGAAGCCCTGGAACTACGAGCCCAGCAGCCGGTACCCCAAAGGCTGTATCTGCCTGTAACAGGGCAGGACAGGAACCGCCCACGGAAAGGAGACCAGGCCCCTTTGCTGCGGGAGCTGCAGAGCACCACGGCCGTGCCCCCAGCATCAGAGCAGAGCATCCAAGACACACTGGACACGGGAGCTTTATTTTTCAACCTCACAGACACACAGGACCGAGGGCTGGACACAGGGAGGCCGGGGGGGCGGGGTGCGGACAGCAGGGCCGGCTGGGCCGTGGCCCCGTGGCACCGCCCCAGGGCAGGAGGACAGGCCAGCGCAGAACCTTCTGCAGACGAGGCTCTGCGCTTCTGTAGGTGGTTCTGGAGCGTAAGCTCAGTCGTCCAGAAATTAAAACCACTTGGATTTTTTAAGTACCTGGTGAGGTCATCAGGTAAATTAAAGGACTTTTGAAGAATTCCTATTTCTGATCCTTGCTAAATAATACCTGACAGATGCCATCAAGATTAAGTGTTAAGGTATAAAAATACTATATTTGTGTATATATAAAATGGCAACAAAACTAAACCACGTTCCTAAAGCAACTGCTGTGCCAGAGGCATGGCGCAGTTTTATGTTAAATGCATTTATAACCCCGGCATCACCTCCCATTCTTCTCAAGGAAAATATTTTAAATAAATAAAAGTCAGGGGATGATGACTACTGCTTAGGATTTTCAGAGGGTGAGACATTCCAGCCCTTTACCAGCATGTCTACTTGTGGTTTCTTGGGTGTCCTTCCCTGAAGCCAGCTCATGGTCAGTTCATTTGGTTTCAAAAGGAGCTTGGATTTTGCAGAAGACAGACAAAAAAAAGTGGTAAGAGTATTTGTAGCCATTACAAAAAAGAAGAAAAAACACAAATGTCGTAACTCCACTGGGAAGAAGGTTCGGTGCCATCACGAGACACGACACAGAAACCAAAGTGCGCGAACGGAAGGGGCAGGAAGTTCGCCCGGAGCACAGGAAGTTTCGGGCGCAAGTTCAGTATGTACACAGACTGATCGGATGAGCTTCAGGAAGGACTTCGGTTTCAATGCAGACCTCGCGGACAAGCGCTCAGGAGTCGCAGCCCTCGGCCCGCGGCGGTGTCACGCAGCCCCTGCCCCCGCCGCTCCCCCCCCCCCCCCCCCCCCCCCCCCCCCCCCCCCCCCCCCCCCCCCCCCCCGTTTCCCTGGCCCCGGGCGTCGCCAGGGGCAGCACTGGGGTGTAGAGGGACCGGACCAAGAAGGGGAATGTCAGTTTAGCCAAGTTTTCAATAGTCAGTACTCACTCTTCAAGGAAGGCGTCCTCCGCGTTCTCACTGAGGACTGAGCTGCTGGTGTCGGGTGCTGCACACGCCAGTGCCCTGGAGGCCTCAAGGCTGCACAGCCAAAGGACACCTGGACGTGCCAGGACAGCCTAGATCTCTGGGGACAGCAGTTCAGGGAAGTGGCAGCCAGCTGGGGCGCCTGCTGGTGCAGACACCTCCACAGCTGTACAAAGATCTTCCTTCACAGTCGAAGACATGCACTACAGGCTCCTCCGTGCGCTGGCTCGCCCTGATGTCCCTGTGCCAGGGCTGCGACACTTGCCATGCTGCAAGGCTTCGAGACTTAGGCAGAGGTGGTGCCAAAAGGGAAGCTCCAGGTGAGCAGGGGAGCCCAGACCTGTACGGCCATGGCTCTGGGGAGGCTGCAGTCAGGGAAGGGGTGCAGGCTTGCTGCCCCTGGACTAACCGCACCTGAGGGCAGTTTCAGAGCCGTCTCCCAGGCTGAGAAACTTCAGGGCACACTGCTCTCCTTTCTCCCTGCCTCTCCTGGGCCCTTTTTGGGTTCAAACAGTAAAAAGCAAAACTTACTGGGGAATGTTTCTTGGCCTCCATTCTCTGCAAATTGGCACAAACCCCTGCGTAGTGCCCACTCCCTGCAGAAGCACAGGTGGATTGAAACTTAGAACAGATGGCGGAAAGTCAAGGCTTAGGAGACTGCCCAGGTCCCATCTGTGTCACCCATGGGACAGAACCAGGCAAGGCAGGGTGACCCGTCAAGCACACCAAACATCTCATTTACAAAGTTTACACCTGTCTTGCAACTTTAACCTTTTCTGAAAACATTAAAACAATCTACCAGATCTCAAGTTTGAAAGTTTATCCTGTTAGTTCTAGCCTCTTTCATATGCAAAAATAATTATTTTTCTTCAAGTACATCAGAGTAGAAGGGAAATCCGATTCACTCGGTCCAGTGTGTTGAACTATCACTACTCCATGGACCCGCCGCTCTGGGCCGGGCCTGACTCCTGCGCAAGCCCTGCCCAGGGCGCCCTGTGTCGGGACTGTGGGTCCTGGAACAGTCTTTGCTAACGACTGGTTCACTTGCTTTCTAGATGAGAAAGCTATTGGCTTAAACAAACAAGATGTTCCATTAGACACATTTCTCTATTTATAACTTATCTAAAATGTTATCAATGGCATCCTCTGTTTCTGAACAAGGCTGAAACACAAAAGCACTCTTAGTGCATACAACAGATTTGTTGACTGCTTCTGGAAAATTCTGAACGGAACATTATGACTTAACAGCTCATCTGCAAGCAAAGGAACCAATTTGTAATTTTGCAAATTAGGAAAACAGTGGGCTAAAAAGCCTCCACTCTGAATGACAGGGGTGCCCCCTGCTCTCTGAGGAGACCGTGTGCCCGTGGTCACAGAGACCCGGTTTGGTGCCACACATGGGAGAGCATAGGCTGGAGGAGGTGTTAACTAGACGGCTAAGTCAACAGTTGGTTAATTCTTTCTCTAGAACTTCAGACATTAGAAATATTGCAGAAACAACCATGTACATGAAGACAACATAGACCGGATGGAGCCTTACCCATGGGAACGGCCCGGAGAGGCTGGCTAGCAAGGTTCAAGTTCAAGAAAATATTGTCATCCAGGATGCTCTTATGTTTTCATTACATTACAGTCTCTTTCACAAAACGGCATCCAAAAGAAAACAGGAAGTCTTCACTTTACTCCCAGCCATTGTCTTTGATCATGTGGGCCAGCTCGATAATAAATTTTCCTTCCTTGTATTTCTGACTGCTTTCAAACGCATGTTCCTTGGGGGGGGAAAGTAGAGACAGAGAAGATTTCAGGACAAACGATTTCATTTTTCAACTTTATTACACTCTGAGCAAAGAAAATGAGCCTACATGTACAGGTCTCCCCAGGTGTCCCTGCACCAGGCTCACGGCCGGGAGGGGTCCGTCACAGGCGACAAGCCCACTGAGGGCAGTGTGGGCCTGCTGGACACTTGTAGTCAAGTGATGGTTAAACTGATAGGGAAATATGATTTCAAAGTTGTTACTGAGCACCTACCACGTGCAGGGCAACTTGGGAGGCAGGACGAGGAGCACTGTGCTCCCCCCAGGGGCTGCAGATACAGGAGCAGGACGGGGACTGCGCCGAGAGCCCGGGCAGCATTCCACGGCGCCGCGGGCAGGGGAGGCAGTGTTCGGGGGTGGAGTGAAAGTGGGCCACGCAGGCGCAGATCTGGGGAAGCATGCAGACCTCGCTAAGCCTGTCTCTGTGCTGGGGACCGTGTCCCCTTACATCTGACGGGGACCTGGGACACCAGCAATGATCAAGATTTCGAGGAGGGAGAGCAAGTGGCCCTGACGAAGAAAACCAGAATGGCTGCAGAAGACAACAACCAGAAAGGCAGATGCCACACCAGACAGGCCTCCCAGATGGAGGTGGGAGCGCACACGAGGTGGCCAGGGGCACGGGGCGCAGGGGAGGGGCTGGGGCAGGAGGACAAGTGTGGGAGTTGTCAACAGAAAAGAGGTCAGAAGGAGTGGAGATCAGAGGGAACAGGGAGGGAAGATGAGAGACTTCCCAAAGCTGAACACTCAGAGAACAGAGACGGGCCAGGCCTTGGTGGGGTTGGCACCACCTGCACCTGCAGGAAGCTCTGGTGGGGTGGGGGGCGCAGGGAAGCCGAGAGCAGGGCTGGAGATGGGGCAGCACAGGTGCCAGGAGAAAGAAGGGGCTGAAAATGAGCCGTGGGCAGCAGGGGTTCTAGGCGTACAAGGCGCCAAGCAGGGCAGAGACCCCCATTGCAAGGCAACCTCCCCAGCCCCCGCCCCGGCCAGCCAGTGAGCGTCCCTGAGACGGTGGAAACAGCCGACCTCCCGTGTTTCACGGGGCCCCAGACTGCACGGGGTCGGTGGGTGGGGCCGTGGGCCCAGACAGCTTTAAACGGCTTGACAGGAATTCTTTCAAAGCACGAACCCTCTGACCGACAGGGTCACACTTCCGGGGGGCACTCCCGCACCTCTGCAGATTCCGTTTTCGCGTGTAAACGTTTTATTTGTTCGAGTAAGTCTGAGTGTCTCTGGAGTGTCAGAGCGAGGCGGCTACTCACGTATTTCCACCCGAGTGTGGTCTTGCAGTTCTCGCAGTAGATGTCTGCGACGGCGTGCAAGCCAGTGAGAAGGACTCTCTCCTCTGCGGGGCCGCAGCCCACGTTCACCCTGCGGGGGAGGAGGGAGCTGGAGACCCTGTCCCTTGGAGGGGGCCCCGGGCTGGCAGCGGCACTTCCACCCCCGCCTGGCTCCCACCCCGGCTGGTGACTTCTTGAGCCAAATGGTGACCAGAATGTGGCACTGTTTCTTCTTAACTCCCTGCCCCCCTACACACACCCTGTGCCTGTCCCCCGCCACCTCTTATGAGAAGGAATGACTTTTTATTTCCCCACAAGAATCCCAGGGAACAGCTATGGGGCGGCGACCACAGTTCTGCGGCAGCAAAACTCAAAACCTACCACAAATGGCAAACAGACCACGACGTGTGTGCGGGCTAATTCCTCAGTTATGAGCCTCATGCTTTCCCGAAACTCTCAAGACCAGAGAGAGGGAATTCTTTTGAGATCATGTAAGAGACACTGGGTAATTTTAGACCACTGGTGAACACTATTTATCTACTGCAGCTTTGAGGAATTAAGCGAATGGACAGAAGTGACAGACGTAACCTGACAGCGAACATGGCACGTCGTGAGGCTGCACGGCAGCGGTACTCACACGGAGTTGAAGAGGTAGGCGCGTCCCTGACTTCCCTGAAAGGACTGCAAAGAAGAAAAAAAGTTTTAGAAGGTTTGCGGTGAGAGGGCAAACAGCGATGGTGAGTTTGGCAGTGTGCAAGGAAAGCGGAGAAGCTGAGTCTTGGGTCACGCTGACATGAGCTGGGGGCCGCCGTGCAGAGCGCGAGGGCACAGCGCTCAGGGCCCTGAGCACAACAAGTATCTCCCCAAAAGGAGGGCTTAGGAGGGCCAGAACCCCAGAGGGGCCACCTAGGCGTTCTCACTTGCTCCGCCAGCACAGAATGCCCCCTGTCTGTCAGATACTAGGAGCAAGGGCATGTTTTCCTGCTTTTCCATTGAAATAAAAACAAAGTCACAGCCCAAGAGGGCCCCTTCCCTGGAGGAAAGGCCAGCTCAGCCCAGGAAAGTGTTATAAAACTAAGAAACAGCTCATAGCATGTTTATGTATTCTAAGATGACTTAGGCAGCAGGAGGAGTGGGGTATTAGTGCCTCCCCGACGTAATCGGGTCATTCCCAGCCTGAGCTCCCACAGCCCTCACCCTCCTGGGAACGGGGGACACTGGCGGGGGTGGGGGTGGGGGGCTCGCCTGCGCCACTGCCAGGCTCCAATAACCATCTGGAACAGACGACTGCAAAGTCACCAGTGAAACGCAAACCAACTCAAGAACACTGCCTTGGCCCCTCTGCCTGTCACCTAGCCCAAGTTCAAAAGCCGAGAGGAAGGGTGTCGGAGCTCAGGCTGACAATACCAACATGTGAGAGGCACACACCGAATGGCCCAGCAACCCCACTTCTAAGAACTGGGCGTAAAGAACAAGCCGCCTGAGTGCACAAGGAAATGTGACAAGAATAGTCACCATTAGTGTTTGTGATCACAAAAGAACATGACAGAGATACCCACCAAGAAGCGAGCAGACAAGTGGATTCATTTCACATCGGGATTCATGCAGACATTGAAAGGGAGACAGGGACAGATCACTATGAGTGCATGTGGAGAGACAGTCATAAACTGCTGCTCGGTGAAGAAGGCTACCTGCAAAATGCCAAGTCGTGAGCCCTTTATCTAAAGTGAAAACGTCCCTGGCTGGAGTGGCTCAGTGGATTGAGTGCTGGTCTACAAACTGAAGGGTCACTGGTTCGATGCCCAGTCAGGGCACATGCCTGAGTTGTGGGCCAGCGAGAGGAAACTGATCAATGTATCTCTCATACACTGATGTTTTCCTTTCTTTCTCCCTCCCTTCCCCTCTCTCTAAAAATAAATACATAAAATCTTAAAAAAAAAAAAAAAAAGTGAAAATGGCCCTGGCTGGAGTGGCTCAGTGGATTAAGCACCAGCCTATGAACCAAAAGGTTGCTGGTTTGACTGCCAGTCAAGGGCACGTGTCTGGGCTGAGGGTGTTCGAGAGGCAGCTGATCTATGTTATCTCTCATACATAGGTGTTTCTCTCCCTCTTTTTCTAGCGCCCTTCCCCTCTCTCTAAAAGTACATAAAGAAACTCTTTTAAAAAAAGTGAAAATGTGTTCCCATGGACATACAACAAAAACCCCCCACAAAAACCAACAAAAAAAACAACCCAGTAATGAGAACTCTAAGGAATGGAGTTGGGATAAGGAAGGAGGAAAAAGTAATTCTCATTTTTCACTTTATACACACACATCATTTTAATGTATGATTATAGACAAGTTTTCTTTCTGATTAAAGAGTGAGCCCCACTGACCCATGATGAACATCTCACTGAAGCAAGAAATAAACCTTTGTTTTAATCCACTGAGATTTGGGGTTCTTTGTTACTGCAGCAAAACTGAGCCTGAGACTAGCAGTGTTTTGATTGAAATATACAGCTTTCAGACTCAAAAGGGGTTCTCCCCTTAAATGGCTTCCTAGAATTGGGAATATTATTTTATGCGTGACTTAACAAAGAATCATCTTAGAGACATTTCACACATTCTTATCGGTCTTCACTTTTCCTAATTCTCACCTATTCCGCAAGTGCTTATTTTTTACACAGGGCTTGAACCAGAGATGTGATCGGACCTGGGGCTCAGATCCAGGCCGCGGTCTGACTACAGTGGGGCTCTGCAAACTATTGGAAATCAGAGCTAGTAAGTATGTTAGGCTTCGGGGGCCACACACCCTTTGCTGCAACTCTTCTGTTGTGGCACAAAAGCAGCCACAGATGACACGGAAAACTTCACAAAAACAGGTGGTCTGCCAGATGTGGCCTACAGACGCAGTTTGCAAATTAGACCAAATGAATCTTCTAGTAACCTGACCTGCCTGCACCAGGAAGGCTTTCTTAGGCACAGGGACTGCCTGCTAATACAGAGGTGGGCCCAGAGGCTGGGGAAGCAGCGCCCGGCTTCACAACAACGGGGCTCCGCTCGTCCACAGGCGTCAGAAACGAGCGCACAGGCAGCGATGGCCCGCCAGCACGCTGCGAGAACGCTTAAAGCACGCTCGCCCTGACTACTTGGTCGGGGCGCGGACCGCTCTTCAAATGAAAAACGGCTGACAACAGCCAACACAACGACAGCTCTCCAGGGCGAATCAATCAAAATCATACCTATTTTTTGGTCAGAGCAGCAAAAAATCTACTTTGGGGCACGCTGCAGAATCTGTCATCAGTCGATGTGCCACGAGACGAAAAGGCTGAAGAGCGCTGATGCGGGGACGGACCGGCAGCGGAGACGCGCGTCCAGCAGCGGCAGCGGGCGGCCCGGCCAGGCCGGGGTCTCCGCGCCCTCTGCCCGCAAACCGCTCCCTTAATGGCGGGACTGGTTCCCCCCTTGGGCGTCCTTTGGAAGGAGCAGCCCCAGCTCCCTGGCCGCCTCAAGGTGGATGTGCCCCGAGGCCTCAGAACAAAGGTCAGAAAGGTGCCTGGGGCCTGACCTGGGGCCAGGGGCTCAGCTGTGGGGCTGGGCCCCAACCTGGAGGCCACAGAAAGCAACCACGAAACCAGGTGTTTGAGGAACTTCCACTTCTGACCAGAAACTTCTGAACAGACAAAGGAGCCACAGAAGCAATGAGAGGACAGCAATTCTGCCGTAACAGTTTTTATTTTAAATGACGAACAGAAGTGAGACAACCTCTCGTGATTAACTAGCGACAGCACAAGTGGATAAACGTTCTACTGGAGCGAAGCAAGCCTGGGCGGAGATTCCTGAAAGACACAATTTCCCAGCAGACTCTGTTTCTGAAACAGCCTGAGGTTCCTGGAGCCCAGAAAGGCAGACCTGTGAGGGTGGGTGGGTGGGAAAGGGCTGCCACTGCTTCCCAAGGAACATTCGCTCAGCCATTACGTTTGGACTGCGTTAGAAGCTCACAAGAGAGCCCTGGCTGGCGTGGCTCAGGAGACTGAGTGCCGGCCCGCAGACCCAAGGGTCGCTGGTTTGATTCCCAGTCAGGGCACATGCCTGGGTTGCGGGCCAGGCCCCCAGTAGGGGGTGGGGCGTGCCAGAGGCAACCACGCACTGATGTTTCTCTCCTTCTCTTTCTCCCTCCCTTCTCCTCTCTCTAAAAATAAATAAAATCTTAAAAAAATAAAAGCTCACAAGAGGGTGACTCTAAGCATTACATCCTGCTGATAAAGAGTTCTTCCTAATAAGAAAGGAAGGGGCTGTTCTCGTCACATCTGCCAGGCACCAATCCCTCCAGGGTGTTTCCCTGAAAGATCCTATTCTCCACCCCACAGCCTCTTTTCTTAACCATTCTAACTTTTTTTTTTAAGATTTTATTTATTTTTAGACAGAAGGGAAGGGGAGGGAGACAGAGAAGGAGAGAAACATCAATGTGTGGTTCCCTCTCATATGGCCATCACCGGGGACCTGGCCCACAACCCAGGCACGTGCCCTGACTGGGAATTGAACCGGCGACCCTTCGGTTCCCAGCCCCCCCGCTCAATCCACTGAGCTACACCAGCCAAGGTGACCATTCTAACTTTTAAAAAAAGTCTTAATTCCCTTCTCATTACACTATTTCCCCAGATTTTCTAGACTGCCTGTGTTCCTTCTGTGGGTCTGGCTTCACAGGACGTTTTCTGCTCGGGCAGATAACCGACTCAGCTTGCTCCTTGGGACCGAGGACGGACCCAGCCGCCATGGAAAGATCATGACCACGCGGTGCAGCCACATGTAATCATGCACGGAACTTTCGTCCGTGCTGCCCAGAAGGCTCTAGACTTTCAGGACCCACCAAACCCAGGCAGCCATGTGATGCTTCGCCACCCGTCTCGTCCATCTGCCAACCAGGGACGATAATCATTGTTAAGGAATCTCATCCATTTCTAGGTGCAAACCACTTGCCTTGGAGATCAGCTCATCGTGATTGGCCAGGTGGGCTCTGCAGTGGACACAGCTGTACGTTCGGTGGCAGTCTGGCAGATAAGCTTGGAAGGTTTTGGATTTTGTCATCTTCACCATGTCTGCCGGGCAGGCGCCGCTCAGCTCAGGGCCGGTGCCGGGGGAACGGCGGCTCCGCGGGTCCCTCCGGCAGAAGCAGCACTGGGACATGCACGCAAGAGCCGTCGCCGTTCCGAGGGCGTGTGGCGCTGTCCACACAGCTGGGGCGGGAGGGGGACGTCACAACCTGCCGACAAGTCCAGACAAACAGTGAGTCGAGGAGAGAGGGAGCCACGCTGAGAAGGGGTGCCCGGATGCCTGTGAAGGACGGGGGACAGGCAGGACTTCCCAGTTAGAGATCCAGTCCTTTCGCGTAAACTGTATACAAAAAACACTAACACTTAATCACCGTTTAACCATTCTAACTTAGGTGAAAGTGGCAGATGAACTACTTTTACATTCAAATAACTTGAGAAAAACTTTGATCGAACATGCCTCACGCCGTGCGGCTTCGGGAAACATGAGAGGGAACAGCAGCCACACCCATCCCAGTGGGGCCAACAGCAGCACGGAGTGCACCTTGTCCCAAGTCACAGATTAATGACTCAAAGCACCACGACATTTATGAACACAAATGATGAATCCACTATTCATCAATCTTTAAGAGACTGTGTAGCGGTACAGAAAGAGACCTTTGGATGTGGTCAAATGATTTTCGAGACGGGTGCCGGGGCCACTCGGTGGGGGAACGGACGTTCCATGTGCAAATGAACGGAGGTGGACCCCTACCTTATGCCAGAAACCAAAAACAACCCCAAATGGATCAAAGACCTAAATGTAAGAGCTAAAAGTGTGAAACTCTTAGAATAAAATATAACACAAAAATTTATGACACTGGATTTGGCAGTGACTTCTTGGACGACACCCAAAGCACAGACATGCGGAGGTCTACAGAAAGCAAAGTGCGAAGAAAAAGGGGCAGAGGTAAAACAGGAAGTGACGAAAGACCGAGGATTTTCCAGAACTAAAGAAAGACACCAATCCACAGGTTTCAGAAGTCCAGTAATTCACACCTGGCCACTTAATAAAACTGCAGAAAACAAAAGAAAAAGAAAAAAAAAGTCTTATAAGTATCCAGAAGGGAAGGGAAAATTACCTTTCAACAGAAAAACTTCCCGAGGAAAACGATGGAACCCAGAAGGCAGCAGTGAAGGTAACTTTTAGGTTCTGAAAGATATTAACTGCGATCCCAGAATTCCATATCCAGCAAAAATATATTTCGAGGATTTGGGAAATGATATCTTCAGGCAACGAGAAAGTTCGACCTCAGAAAAATATCACTAAAAAAGTTCAAGGATGTGCTTCAGACAGAAGAAAAACACCACTAGATAAAGTCCAAACTTCAGACTCTAAAAAACGAACGGTGAATAAAGGAAATGGTAAACACATGGGAATAAGCAGAACAATGACTTGTAGAGCTTTAAAAAAATACAGATAGCCCTGCTCCTGTGGCTCAGTGGATTGAGCACCAGCCTGTGAACCAAGGGGTCACCAGTTTGATTCCCAGTCAGGGCGCATGCCTGGGTTGCAGGCTGGGTTCCCCACTAGGGGGCGTGTGAGAGGGAAGAATAGTTGTCTTGGGCCACACATTAAATACACAAATACTACCAAAAACTGCTGACCGCCCGGCTGGTGTAGCTCAGTGGATTGAGCGCGGGCTGGGAACCAGAGGGTCCCGGTTCGATTCCCAGTCGGGGCACATGCCTGGGTTGCGGGCCAGGTCCCCTGTGAGGGCCATGTGAGAGGCAATCATACATTGCTGTTTCTATCCCTCTCTTTCTCCCTCCCTTCTCTCTCTGAAAATAAATAAAATTAAAAAATCTTAAAAAAAAAAAAATAATCTTAAAAAAAAAAAAAACTGCTGACCAAAAAAAGAAAAGTTTTAAGTAAATTTATGATTTTGTGTTGGGCCACATTCAAAGCCTGTGGGCCGAGGGCTGGACACCCCTGCAAGAGAGGCAAGAAAGGAGCGAGAAAGAGGCAGGACAGAAACGGGAAGCGCAGAGAGGAGGATGCCTTACACCCAAACAGAGCAGCGCTTCCATGGAATGTAAATGGACCACATGCTAGAGTTCAAGGTTCCAGACTGATCAGAGAACAAAACTCCTCTAGATGCTGCTACAAGAGACACGTCCTAAACATGACGACACGAAAGGGCTGGCAAGGCCAGGGTGGGGGTGGCGGGCGCGGTCTGCAGTTGCTCGCTGGCGCGCCATTGCTAACGCGCGCTTCCTGTGTCTGTGCTTTGCAGCAGAGCGGCAGAGCAGAGGAGGCCCGCGCAGGGTGGGGCAAAGCAGGGCTGCGGTCGTGAGTCCAGAATGCAGTTTATTCTTGTATCAATTACTGTACTATTTTCTCTACGAACAACTGTAAACCCACTTTTGCTGCACCCTGTACTGTGCAAATAATAAAACTTTACCAGACAGGTAAAGGGGTCACTTCACAGTAAACAAAGCAGCGGAAAAATAGCAAGTGCCTGTATCACCCCGACAACAGCCTCAAAACACGTAATTCAAACCTGACAGAACTACCAGCTTCTTGCACTTGTCCCCCAAATAAACTACTGAAATCAAACTGCAAAAAAAAAAAGAACTCCAAGAAGAAATACATAAATCAGTAATCAGAACAGAATTACTACTTATGGTATACAAAGTATAATCAAGCCCTGGCTGGTGTAGCTCAGTGGATTGAGCGCGGGCTGGGAACCAAAGGGTCCCAGTTCGATTCCCAGTCAGGGCACATGCCTGGGTTGCAGGCCAGGTCCTCAGTGAAGGCCATGTGAGAGGCAACCGTACATTGCTGCTTCTCTCCCTCTCTGTCTCCCTCCCTTCCCCTCTCTCTAAAATAAATAAATAAAATCTTTAAAAAAAACAAAACAAAAAAAAAACAAAGTATAATCAAGTATATTTCATGTACTTACATACTTAGTATGTATTTGTTTATGGTATACATACTTAGAATATCTAAGTATATAGCTCATATTAATGTGTATACATTTATATAGGACATACTATAAAAATATATCTACATTTTGCTGTATCTTTTCAGTAACTGACAGAGCAGACACAGACAAGTGTAGATCTGGAGGATCTGCACAGTGAGGAAGAAGCTGCACCTAAAAGACACGAGGAAACGGAACAGCAGAGCCCACACTTGTTGAAAGCACACACGCATTTACAGAGACGCCCACACAGCAAGTCTCACAGACTCCCAAGGGCTGAACTCACAGTATATTCCCTGACCACAATACAATTAAGGAAGAAATCAATAGTATAATATAACTAGAAAAATACTTGTGTTTAGATTAAGAAATGTACTTTTTACATACCCATGGGCCTGAGAATAATGGGAATTAGAAATTATTTTGAACAATAACATAATTACTTACCACTACTCAGAAGGAAATGTATAATCTTACAGGATGTGTATTAGAAAGTAAGAGATGAAATTAAGGAGCTCAACACCCTTTTCTTTTTTCAGTCCTCATCTGAGAATATATTTATTGATTTTAGAGTAGAGAAAGAGCCCTGGCTGGTGTGGCTCAGTGGATTGAGTGCCTGCCTGTGAACTGAAAGTTCACTGGTTCAATTCCCAGTCAGGGAACGAGCCTGGGATGTGGCCAGGTCTCCAGCTGGGAGCACATGAGAGGCAAATGACCGACGTCTCTCTCCCATGTCGATGTTTCTCTCCCTCCCTTTCCCTTTCTCTAAATATAAACATAAAAATCTTAAAAAACAAAAATCAAAACTTGAACATACTAGGGAGGTAACAGAGCCAAAAGTTTCTGCAAAAACCAAGTAAAATCGACAAACCTCTGGTGAGACTTATCGGAGAGGGGGGAAGAGATAAAAAAGAAATGGAAATGGGATATCACACTTTTGGATAAGATTCATGGATAATAGGATGATCAATTTAAGTTAATATATTTAAAATGGAAACCACAGGACTCCCGGTCAAGATGGTGGCATAGGCAGACATTGGCTTGCCTCTTGGCACGACCACATCAAAATTACAACTAAAATATAGCCCTGGCTGGTGTAGCTCAGTGGATTGAGCGCGGGCTGCAAACCAAAGGGTCACCGGTTTGATTCCCAGTCAGGGCACATGCCTGGGTTTCAGGCCAGGTCCCCAGTGAGGGCCAGGTGAGAGGCAACCATACATTGCTGTTTCTCTCCCTCTCTGTCTCCCTTCCGACTAAAAATAAATAAAATCTTAAAAAAAAATTACAACTAAAATATAGAGCAACCATCACTCAGAACCAAAAGTTGGGTTGAATGGAAGTCTGACAACTACGAAATTAAAGAAACCACGTCCATCCAGATGGGCAGGAAGGGCGCAGACGTGGAACAGGCTGGTCCCACACCCTCGTGTGGTGGATAAGAATTTGGGAGCGACATCTCAGGACTGAGGAGCCCCAGCCCCACACCAGGCCCCCCAGCGGAATGTTCCAGAGCCAGGAAGTAAGTCCCCACAACTTCTGGCTGCAGAAACAAGCAGGGACTGAGTCAGAGGAAGAAACTTCTGGAGCCCCAAGCAGGTCCTCTTAAAGAGCCCACACTTGGACTCACCTACTCACACTCACTCCCTCTGAGCTCCAGCACCTGGGAGACACTGAAGTGTCTGGCATCAAGGTGAGCAGAGGCCATTGTCCCTTTTCTAAACCCTCCAACCACAACCTGGCTAACACTGTTTGCCCTGCCTTGGAGATCCCCTGAGACTCTGTCCCACCCAACTTACTGGCCCACCCAAGCTGCTTTTTAACATAGGAACGACTGGACTTGACTCCTCCCGCACAACTTCCTAAATCCTCTCCCGCACAACTTCCTAAATCCTATCAAACAAGCAGCAGCCAGCCTAGATCCCAGCTTGGCTTTGCCTGGGGGTCCCCAAGGCCAGCACTGGCAGCAGCCATCTCCGCTGGCTTTGTAGCTCAGGCAGGGTGGCCCAGGCAAAACACAGGTTGGGGCTGACCTTGGCCAGTATAATACCACCTTGGAAACCCCAGGGCCAGTGCACCCAGTGGACAGCTACAGACCATGTTGGAGCACCACCACCCTGCCCCCTGCACAGCTGACCCTCCACAGAGGGTGGAGGTCGGTGGTATGTGGTCACAGCCAATCCATACACAGTCAACTGGCCTGGGTAAATCCCTCCCAGTCATCTGCCAGCAGCAACCAAGGCTCAACTACAAGAAGAGGGTGCACTCAGCCCACACGAAGGGTGCACCTCGAGTACCCAGCGTGGGTTACTGAATCCTACAGGAAACCTACTACATTAGACCACACTACCAATCTAATACATAGCAGCTCTATCTAATACATAGAAACACACACAGGAGACAAAGAAACCTGGCCCAAATGAAAGGACAGATCAAAACTCCAGAAAAAGAGCTAAATGAAATGGAGATAAGCAATCTATCAGATGCAGAGTTCAAAACACTGGTTATAAGGATGCTCAGGGAACTCAGTGAGGACCTCAGCAGCATAAAAAAGATCCAGTCAGAAATAAAGGATACACTAAGTTGAGATAAAGAACAATTTACAGAAAAATAATAGTGGAGTGGATGAAGCCAAGAATCAAATCAGTGATTTGAAACACAAGGAAGCAAAACATAACCAATGAGAACAACAAGAAGAGAATCCCCAAAAAACAATGAGGACAGTGTGAGCATCCTGTGGGACAACTTGAAGCAGTCCAACATTTGCTTCATTGGGGTGCCAGAAGGAGAAGAGAAAGAGTAAAGTATTGGAAATCCATTTGAAAAAAAAAATGAAAGAAAACTTCTCTAATTTGGTGAAGGAAATAGACATGCAAGTCCAGGAAGCACAGAGAATCCCAAACAGATGGATGTAAAGAGGCCCACCCCAAGACACATCATCATTAAAATGCCAAAGGTTAAAGGTAATGAGATGGGAGGGGGGTGGGGGAATAGGTGAGAGGTGAGGGGATTGGGACGTACAGACAGGTGGTTACAGAGCAGCCGTGGGGAAGCATGTACAGGAGCGGACAGGGAGCAGCTAAAGAACTCACATGCATGACACCTGGACAAGAGCAAGGGTGGGGGAGTGCCTGAGGGGTGGGGAGGGGGGTGCTAGGTAGAGGGAAGCAAAAGGAGAAAAATTAGGACAAATAGCACAATTAATAAAATATAATTAAAAAATAAAACGGAGCCCCGCTGGTGTGGCTCGGCGGATTGGGCACGGGCTGGGGGCAGGGAGGTCCCGGTTCGATTCCCGGTCAGGGCACATGCCTGGGTTGCGGGCCGGGTCCCCGGTGGGGGCCATGTGGGAGGCAACCGTACATTGCTGTTTCTCCCTCTCTTTCTCCTCCCATCTCCTCTCTCTGGAAATGAATAAATAAAATCTTTAAAAAAATAAAATAAATAAAATGGAAACTAAAGAGAAATCTAGAAAAAATGTAACTCTTCAAAATTGACTCAAGAATAATACTATGAACTAAAAGAAAAGGAATCACTGCTAAAAGGGCGCCTACCCCAGTACAGGCGCACACAAACTGAAAACCCTGAATGGCCTAGAGAGCGTCACTGATAAATTCTACTGAATAACCCTGATCTGATACGAACTCTTCTAGAAAAAGCAGCTTAACCTGATACCAAACCTCAATCACCGCAGTACAAGAATAAAGTTCACTATATATACTTTTTTAAATAAAGATTTTATTTATTTATTTTTAGAGAGAGGGAAAGGGAGGGAGAAAGAGAGGGAAGGAAACATCAATGTGTGGTTGCCTCTCATGCGCTCCCCACTGGGGACCTGGCCCACAACCCACGCATGTGCCCTGACTGGGAATCGAACCAGCGACCCTTTGCTTTGCAGACTGGCACTGAATCCACTGAGGGACACCAGCCAGGACCCAAAGTAATTTTTAAATTAAATGTAATCAAAATCCAGGAAAGTTTGTTGGTGTGTGTGAACCAGGGACTCCGAGAGAGAGAGAGAGGGAGAGAGAGACTTGGTTCTAAAACTTATCCTGTAAGTGTCTGTAGGGAAGGAAAAAGTTTTCCTTGACCCTCTCAGGGTCTCTGGCTGGGTCTGAAGATTAAACCGACAAAGACAGATGGACAGGAGGAGAGCGTACTCATTTCACTGAACTTACACCATCGGAGCTTTCACAAAAGAATGAAGACCTACAGAAGTAACCAGAGCAGGAAACTTGTACACGTTTTAGACACAGAATCAATATATTTGTGAAGAACTGACCAGGCAGAGGGGTTTGGGCTGGGGTTGGGCTAGTCCATGGTGAAGAAATAACTAGAAAAATTAAGGTTAGCTTAACAAGATTTGTGTACACCAATTTCTTGGCCCCAGATTCCCTGTCTCCGGTGATTAAGAATGTTTTGTTCCTCCTGGTACAGGGGCACCCCACACGGGGAGTTTTATGGACTGCGTCAGGACGTAAGAGCAAGGCGGAGTGGTCAGACTGACCTCCCTGCTTCTGCTGTGTTCTCGCACTGCGGCAGCTAAGATCTTCGATCTCAGGCGCCACAGTCTGCGGTAGCGTGTCCTCGACGCCCTCGTGCCAAAGGCCCGAACCGGGGAGCGTGTTCTCCCAGGGTTTGCCCGAGAGCCGGTCCTGTCCCTTTCCACCAGAGTCATCGAGCGTGATGCTAGCTTGGGACAAAAACAGGTCCATGAGATGTGAAGGGGCCGGAAACAGACCTGCGCCTGTCACAGACAGACACCAGCTACAGCTAGAGTGATTCCGTGGCCTGCTGGGAAAGAGCGGTTTCAGTGAAAACTGCCTAGGAGGAGGAAAAGTTGGATCCCACTTCACGCCATAAACAAAAATTTATGGCCCTTATCACATTTCACAACAGAGAACCAGCGGGCTGGCCAGCAGCGGAGGAGAGTCGGCACTCGGCACACCTGCCCACAGCCACGCCCGCCACCTCCAACGAACCCCGTGTCCTCTAGTCTGTGGTCTTTGCAAGCGTTAGGGTATTTCTCAACGAGCCTGACTGCATTGGATAATCCCAGTTACTAATTCCCAAAACACATCTCCTTCCCCCTTAGCTGCCATTAGATCATGTGTCCATCCAGAATTTTTCCCTTGGGGTTCTTCGGAATCAAGGACAACCTGTTACCAAATTCAAGGGGTTCATTGCCTGGGGGTGCTCTGTTCAAGAAGGAGACCTGGTTGTTGCAATGTAGTTTTATTTACTAGGAGCAAGTAAAGGACACAGAATTCGTATCCAGTGCTGTGTCCCTAAGGCAGGCTTAGCCATTGCTTATGTACCCTGTTTGGTTAATTACACATTGATTTCTTCTTTGCAGTTGCTACATTAATCTGTTGGGTTCCCCCTCAAGCGCATCCTGTTTATGGCTGGTCTGCAAAATACTTTGCTACATTAAAATACTGTGCTACATCTTAACATTAGCAAGAATAACGTTTAGTAGTAACATTCAGAACTGCCCACACCTTGAGACTCTTACCCTAGGTAACAAAGCATTAGCGCCAACACAGGTAATCAGACTTATGTGTTGCTCCAGCCACTGGGCCCTTTGTGAGTTTGAACCCTGGCATCCCTCTCACCTTCGATAAACTCGCTGACATGCCCCAAGGAGGCTGTGAAAGTGTCCACACGGACGCCACCTGCCCCTGCCCAGCTGGCAAAGCCCTTGCCCTTCCCCAGCTGTGTTTCCACTCCCTGCCCACCTGTCCCATGCTGTCCCCACACACGCTCCACTGGTCAGTAATGGCCAGTAAGGAAGGAGTAAACTTGTTCTGACCTCACTTCATGTTGAACTCATGTCGAGTCTGTTTTAATATCTTGACCCAACCTTTTTTATTTTTTAATTGAAAGGAGCTTTAAATTAATAACTTCTGTTTTATCCCTTCTCTCCTTTCTCTGAACTTCCCTCTAAACTAAGGCATAATGTAAGGGGCCAAGAGGCGTCTCGAATTAGCCAAAGGCCTGTTGTTCAGGTCTTTAGAGTTCTCGGTCCCCTTCAGTGGCAAAAGCACTGCTCCCTGCAACCTGAATGGAAACGTATGGAAAGTGCTCTGCATTTTATTCATGGCTTTTACACAAGTGATCATCATTTAGATTCATAATTAAAATGGGGGACACTCCTAATTTTTTTATTTTTTTTAAAGACTTTATTTATTTATTCTTAGAGAGAAGGGAAGGGAAGAAGAAATAGAGGGAGAGAAACATCAGTGTGTGGTTGCCTCTCACATGGCCTTCACTGGGGACCTGGCCTGCAACCCAGGCATGTGCCCTGACTGGGAATCGAACCGGGACCCTTTGGTTCGCAGGCCTGTGCTCAATCCACTGAGCCACACCAGCCAGGGCAACTGGGGCTCATTTTTTAAACTTTGGGGCAACACCTTTAAAAGCGGCAACTTGCCAAGGGTTGATTTTCAGTTGCTCAATGCCGCGCACGCCTGTCAGTGTACCGAGGCATGCAGTGGACGGGCCCCGCCCCAAGGTGTCCTCATCTTGAGGAGCCACCAGTGGTCCGGATGGCCCCTTCCCTCGGGGTGGCCCTGCCCATGGCCCTGTCACCTCTGGGAGCCTGGTCCATTCTCTGGGTTCATGGTCGGCCCTTCCAAGGCCAAGTGGGGTGTTCTGTCATCCCCACCCTCGTCCCACCCAGAAGGGGGCCCAGCAGAGCAGCAGTCAGGCTTGGTCTGGAACCACCTTTAAGTGACTAAAAAGCGAATGTATCAAGCAAACTGCGTCCTCTACTGGATGTTATGTCCCTGGGCAGCTACCATCCCCCGCAAAAGAGATGAGTGTGAGGTAATTTTTAGAGCAAAAACAATATTCTGGATTCCAGAAGATTCTCTCCTGAAATAAGCATGCATACTTATTTTAGGAGAACGTGAGTCAGGCCTGCATCCATATGGTGCTGTTACCACACTTCTAAAGACAAAAACAGTGAGAAATGAACCTCAAAGAGTTCTGACACTTGCAGAATAGAACGGAGGCCTGCCCAAGGGCCGAGGGCCCCCTTCCCTCTCTCTAAAGCACCCTGCCGGGTCCTCGCTCCCCCCAGGACACCAGACCCCCAGATGCCCATTTCTCTCTGCTCCCCACGCCATTTGCTTTTCCTCCCACCTTCCCACTACCTGGCAGCCCCAGGCCTCACCATGAAGAAAAGGAGGCACCAGGCAGACCAGCAGTGGGCTTGCCAGTGTGGGAGGGAACCGGGGTCCCCCTGTCCCTGGGGTGCTGGTGGACAGAGCTCCAGCAGAGTCTGGGAAGAAGACACAGCTCAGAAGGACACGGTGCGTGCTCACACGGCCTGTGGGGTGCAGCCGGAATCCCTGGAGAAAGAGGCACCCCAGGCCAGCGCGTGCGTGGGGACGTCTCGTCTGTCACAGGCACAGAGACGCAGGCTCTCCCAGGGTCGCGTGGCCAAAGCCAGCATTCGAAGCAGCTGACTCTATGAAAATCAAATGAATTAATAGCAGCCTTAAGAGATGCGTGCTCTTACTAGTCCCAGTCTGCAGACAGGGAAACTGAGGCCCAGAGAGGTTCACCATTCAGCCAATGTTACACAGTGACACCGGGCTGGATCAACGCCAGAGGGTCTGTACCCTGGACCACAGTGCCTGGAGACAGGGAGACAGGCGAGAATGTTACTTGTTACGCTCATCTACGCAAACTCAGGGCACACGGACACCTGCCTTACAATCTAGCAGGCCGGTAAAAGTTCTGAGAGAGTTGGTAACCCCGCTGCGGAGAGCAGGCCATATGCGAAAGCCCATCAGTGCTCCGGACCAGATCACCCAAGGCACTTAGCTCCTGATCCACTTGACCGTGGCAACGTAACTGCGTACTGGTTGTTACAACGTTGCCTACAAAAACAAAAGGGTAGAAAGCTCCTCGAGCCTGACTCACAGACCGGCCCACCACTTACACACGCATGAAGCAGCGGGACCCAGGCTGGGGACAGGAAAGATAGGGGAGGTGGCTTCCTTTTCACTGTTTGCTGTTTTGGTAACTTTTGATTTTGATACCAAGAGCATGTACTGACAATTCAAACTCACACTGGCATAGAAAGGCCGGGAAGGGCTTACATCAGAGGGTGGCGGCTGGGTACTGCAGGCTTTTGGCAGTGCCAGGCTCCCCTCACACCCACACACCTCCTTCCCACGCCAGTGAGAGGAAGGGAAGCTTTTCTCCGCATCTCAGGACCTGCAGCCTCTGCGGGCCCCGGGTCTGTGGGAGGGGAGAGGAGACAGTCCTCCCCTGCATGGCTATCTTCAAAGAGCCCTCGGCCCTCTGTGCACCCCACCGCCCGGCCTCTCGGGATCCGGGTTCCTGCCTCGCTCAGCGGCCAGGGCACCTCTGTCCCCAGCTCTCTTCCACCTGTGGTCAGGTCCTGTCTCCACAGAACCCAAGAGACTACTGATTAATGAGTTTGCACTAACCCTTTCTTTCGGAAGAAACTTCAGTACCTTCTTCTTCAATTCTCCCACCAGTAACAAAGTTTCCAGCCACCACCTTGAGACGTTCTAGCAGGGGCTGCTTGCTTCCTCGCTAACAGGGGGAAGACACAGGAACCACAACACACCCTCACCCTCCAGGCTGCCCTTCTCTCCCGTTGAGAGGGTGGGACTAGACCTAGAAGACTGAACTGAAGCAAGAGGAAAGGAGGTGGCAATCTTAAACTACTGCTCACGTGCTAAGTAAAACATAAGCAAACATTCAAACCTGGTGTTATGCAAGGGAAGGGCAAAACCCAAAATGCAAAGAGGACTCAAAAAGAGGGCCAGTGTGCTTGAGGAAGCGGGGGCGGGGAGTGTGCTGGGAAGACAGGTGGCGGGTCCAGAGAATCACAGGAACGGTCACCTCACTGCAGTGTGGCAGAGTTAGCAAGCTTGGCTCAACACCTCCTAAGACCCACGGGGCGTCCTGGTCCTGGCTCTGAGGTTCAGCAGGTGCCGGAGTGGGGGTCCCTTTCTGGGGCGCCGGGTCGGGTGGCTGCAGGATTTCTACGCTACTCTCAGCAGAACACAGGTTTTCTGCAGTACCCTGTCTGTCACAGCGTCACCCAGCTGGCCACGTCCATCTCCTCCTCTTGACTTCTTTCCAGAAACTGACTCACACTGCCCTCCCCAGAACCCTTGGCCCTCCAGTGACTTGGCTGTTCAGAACTTTCTCTGGCCTCTGATGAAGTCTCTTGTCGAAATTCCCACTCCCTGGAGGTTTTGCTGATTAGGAGATCTAACTACTTTTCTAAAAATTCAGAATCAAATGAATGTGGAATGAAAAGGGTAAGAGAATGGTTTTAAAGCAGGCAGACTTCCATCGCTGCTTCGTATTCTAAATTATACTCCTTTTATCAGTCCCCCGGGGGGGAAAATGTATTAAAACGACATGCTAGTCCCTTGCCCTCTGCACTCCCACCCCTGCCTCTTAACACAGGGTCCTCGTGGAACTTAGTGAGGACTGGTGGGACCAAGACGGACGCTAAAGGGACACCGCTCTCCACGTAAAAAGAGCTTTACACATTTTAGTGCTTCCAAAGCAGAAAGACTGCATGTCTGGAACTTACTTAAAGGAACGTACCCATGTCAGTTGCTAATTCTGGCAGATGAGCCATGGCAATGTAGGATGAGAACATGAGAAAGGTAACACTGAGTGTGGGGCACACTAGGATTGCCTGTATTATTTTTTTTTTTTGCAATTTTTATGTAAATTTACAATTATTCCAAAATAAGGACTTCATTTAAAAAGCAGAAAGACTATTGCTCAGATTAGTAATTAAGATCAGTCATTGTTTTTAAAGTGTCCAAAACAGGCCCGGCCCTGTGCTCCGTGGGTTTGAGTTTGCCCTAGTCCTGTTCTTCGGGGTTCCCCCCAGCAGAACACACTCGCACTCTGCCAGCTGTGAGGGGAGGGTGCACGACAGTCTAGGGGGGCCTCACTGTAGCATTCTTCAGAATCCAGCCACCCAAGAGCCCACAGCTCGGGGTAGGGAGAGCAGCGCAGGACTGTGAAACTCCACAACACTGGAATCAAGCGCAGCTCCTGGCACAGGGCAGGGGCGCATCACACATGTGCCTCATCCATTAGAGCAGAGCAGAGGCTGAGGGTGCACAGGTGATGGGAGAGGGGCAGCTTGCTCGTCTGAAGCACCTGAAAGGATTTCCCAGAGGAGGCAAGCCTTGTCTTGAGGCCTGGGTAGTTTAGGAGAGTGAGGGACTCTGGTTGTCGGGGGCGGGACATTCTTGGCAAAGAAATGGACAGGTTAAGGTGTGTATGTTTTCGATACAAAGAGAAAGAAGAAATGCGACTGAACAGAAAAGGCTTGGGGGTGGGGACATCGGTATCTTCCAAGGCCACGATCTACCTAAAACAGGATTCAGCATTCTTTCTATCCTAAAGCCCAGCACACAACTTGGACATCAAATATGCCAATCACAGGCAAGGCTGGGGGAGGGGGGCCCTGCTCAGCAGGTTTCCAAAGCGAAGGCATTTGCAAGCTCTGCTTTCACAGAGCCAGTTGCCACAAGTGGGGAACTCACACGAAGGGCGCAGGGCCATTCATTTTAGTCACGACCTTTATGTGGACAACTTGAAAACGTTTCCCCCTTTTCTTAATTATTCCTAGGAGACCTTTTTTTGGCCTTATTTCCCTCCCCAATGACGAGTTATTTTTTTAAAGAGGGAAAAGCCTATATTATGTAGTTCATTCTCTCTGTACATTTTTTTCATGGCGGAGGTGGAAGGAGGAGGGAACAAAGCGCGGGGGGGGGAGGCAAATATTAGGCTTTTTGGTCTGCTCCAAACGGAGTGAACCAAATACCAACAAATCAAAGAATCAAATCAGAAGGAAAACATCGACAGGTGCGGCCCGCTCGTGCCCCGCCCGCCCGCCTGGACGCCCAACAGGTGCCTCCGGACCCCGCCCGCAGCCGCAGGCTCCTGAGGTCGGGACAAAGTAGCCGCCCGCGCAACAGTGTCCAGGCCCGCCCGTACTCACGGCCGCTCGGCGGTCCGCGCCCCGGCCCGCAGCGCCCATCCGGCCCGGGCCTCGGTCAGCGCGGGCTTGGTTCTCAAGCGGCCCGGGCGCGACCCGGGACGCGCAGCGACCGTTGTCGCCTCCGCAGGGCGCGAGGCATCCTCCCGCCGCCGCCCCGCGGGCCGCCAGCCCTTTGTTTTGGAGCCGCGGCCCCGCCGCGCCGCCGTTAACGGCCTCGGAACGCGGTGCCGGCCAATCAGCATTCAGCACTGCCCGCGCCCCGCCCCGCCCGCGCGCCCCCGCCCTGCGCGCTCCGTGCCCGGGAGCTCGGCCCGCACGCACTCGGCCCGGCGGGGCAGGGGCGCACGTGCCGCGGGGCGCGCCGCGCTTCCATTGGCCGGCCCTCTGCGCGCGGCCTCGGAGCCAGCCTGTGAGGGCCGAGGGGCGCAGGGGCGGGGCCGTGCTCGGGGGCGTGCTCGGCGGAGAGGGCCGCGCGCAGGCGCGGGTTGGTCTGGGCTGGTCACTTTCCACGCACGGTTCTCTTGTGTGGAACTCGCACCGGAGAAGGCCGTGGGTCACCTCCTCTCTCCGCAAACGTGGATTGGCCGTGGATCTGCTGGGCTCACAGTCTTGTGGCGGAGGTGGGGCGTGCGGGTTGACCGTGCGCGGCGCCTCGGTTTACCTGGCCAGACCCTCCTTGACCCGGTCCGCCGAGTACCGGGTCTTGCGCGCTTACCCACTCCGACCACCCTCCCTGAGCTCTCCCAGCCATTCTGAGAACCTCTGGGTCTGCACCTGGCCACTAGCTCTGCTCTGGAAGCCCCACATCGGACCGATGGCGCGCTCGACCCCCCAGGCAGCCCGCCCCTCTCGTTGGCCACACTTTGTGGCCCACTCCTCTCCTGTCATTTTTCGTTGGTTCCATAGCCTTTCTCATTTTTTGTTGGTTCCATAGCCTTTCTCTATAGATTGTTTTTTTAAGTTCATAGTTTTTTAAGTCCATGAAGTTGAGGTTACATTGTATAATATATTTATACATGTTAACATTCTTCAGATCTTGTTTCTTTTGTGCAATGCACTGTACAGATCTCAGTGTCTGGGCGTCACCCGAGTTATTACTTAGCAAGCAGCTGGCTGTTGCCACTTAAATACTTGTGGGAACTTAGCCATTCTCCCAGCTCTGTCTCCAGCTCCCTGCTCCCACAAACCTGGTTGCAAAGTGGGAACTCAGGATGATTTTAAGATGCCTTTTTCAGATGTGTTAGCATCTCTTCCTTAATTGTTAAGCCTTTCAGGGCTCTTTCAATTTCTTAAATTTCTTAAACATTACACTTTTGTTGTTTTTACTATTGCAAATATCTTTTCTCAACCAGTACTTTGTTGAAAACAAATTGTACTTATGATCCACAATTTATATAATTTTGTATTCTGCTTTTTGGTGGGGCATTTTTCTATTACAGGTTTTTTTATCCTTCCCCAAGGATATGGCCATTGATTTTAGAGAGAAAGGGAGATAGGGAAGGAGAGAAACATTGATGTGAGAAACATCTATTGGTTGCCTTTTCCTATGCACCCAGACTGGCAATGGAACCTGCAACCTAGGCATGTGTTCTGACTGGTAATTGAACCAGCAACCCCTTGGTTTACAGGATGACACTCCAACCAACTGAGTCACCGGCCAGGGCTATTATTGCAGCTTCTTATAAATAGTTTTAGTGGCTACACAGTATTAAACTTAACCGATACCTGCATACATATTTAACTGTGTATGGTGGTTGGGCACTTCGATCAATTCTGCTCTATTTCTGCAGACCCCTTTGTTCTTTGAAAATTGGCACCGGACTCACTGCTGTTCTTTGCATTAGGGTTCCCAGCTTCATTCTCGGAGGTGCAGCTTTCTGTTAGAATCTGAGTGGCTGCAGTGTTTGAAAGTTGTAGGTCCACCTTCCGGCTCTCTGGCCGTCCGCTCGCTGGCCCCTCTCCTGCAAGGATCTTGTCCTCTGCATGGCCTGAATACAGACCCCTTTGCTGACCACTCACCAGTGCCTTTCAAACGTTTTTAACTAAGACCACAGTAAATGAGATGTTTTATGGATGTGAAGTTTGTCTGGGATAATGGTAACTTTGGAGAAGGTGGTGATGTGGCACAGCAATGTGAATGTACTTAAGGCCACCGAATTACACACTTTGAAATGGTTCAAATGGCAAATTTCATTACTGTGTTTTACCACAATAAAAATAGTAAAGATATGGATTCCTCATTATGATCCAGGATACACATATGGAAGAAAAAGCTTCATGATTTAGTACATACTTATTTTGTGCGGTGCCCTAACATTTTCTAGACGTTTCCACGTGCGTTAACGACTGTGACTTCACAAGGCGCCCATTGGCCAGCCTGCCTGCCCTGTCATTACCGCCCTCCCAGCCACGAGTGTGGGCAGCCCACTCCAGGGCACCGCGGCACTTAGTGACCTGCGCCCTGCTGTTAGTGACCTGGTCACAGCTCCTTTACCTCCACCAGGAGCCACAACGCACTGTCCCCTCCTACCTGCTGGCTGTCCTCTTCCCTCGTGTGCTCACCGCGTCCCTCAGCCCCTTTCTCACACCACATACTTGCCCGGCAGGCCCCCGTCCTGGCGAAAGGAGACTGCCCGGCTGGAGAAACGCTTTCCTCGTGGAGACGAGTTTCGAGGGCAGTGCGGTCCTACACCTGCTCCACCTCCCGGTTCTCTCAGGCTCCCACGTTCCCGGAAGATGATCCTGCACCTCCTGCCCCTGCTAGCTTTGAGTCCTACTTCATGGAAAACATCCACATCAACCGGAAAGTATGCCTCTGCTCCCACCACTGACCTTCCCGCACCACCCCCCACCCCGAGAATGTCGCCTATGTCCTCTCCAAGACCCTGCAGTGGCACTAGTCCCCTCGGTCCACCCCGTGCATGCTGAAGGGCCACCTGGGCCATAGTATCCTCTTCCTCCTGCATCCTCAATCCCCTCTTTACTGGGTTGTTCCATGGCAATGAGGCAGCACATCCCCCTTTCACTGTCATCCTGCTTCCTGCAACTGTTCCCGGCAAGATCACTGGGGGGCAGTGGGGCCAGGCTGCCCCATTCGCAGGTTCCGCTCCCAACCACTTGACCTGTGCGGCAGTGCCGAACCTCACATCCGGCCTCAGCCAAGCTTCACTGGACGGTCCAAGCAGCATTTCACTCCATCTCTCATTTCCTACTCCTGTCCCTGCATGCAGTTGGTCAGCATTTAGAGGGACCCCCCCTCACTTCCGACACCAACTGCAGGTTTGAGGCTCCCACAATAGCTCTTCGGTTGGGTAACTTCCTAGAAGTACACATGGAAAACTGTTACACTCGTGGTTACAGTTTACAACAGAGGGGACACAGATTAGAATCAGCTTCGGGGAAAATCGCACACTCAGAGGTCTAGGGAAGTTCTCAACGTGGAGCTCCCAGTTGTCCTCTCCCCACGGAGTCACCAACAGCTGCCTCTCCTGGCATCGAAGGGTGATGTCATGCAGAGTCCGGCCAAGTAAGGGAGCTCGCAGAGCCTGGGGGTTCTGCGCTTTTATTGGGGATCCTTCACACAGGCATGATGGGTCCTTCGATGGAGTGCTCCAGGATCCCCCAGTGGGCGTGACCCAGAACACCCACCCTGAATCCCGGGGTGGGCGTTCCCACTTGGAACCACACTGTTAGACCATTCGAAAGGACACAGCCCCCAGGCAGACATTCATTCATTCCTATGAGGGCTTATAGACTGCCTCCCAGAGCAGAGAGCACAGGCCAGACTTTTGGGGACAGGGTGAAATTTGTCCTATGCAGTCCCCTTGCTTACCACTCCCCAGACTCCTGGCCTCCTGGCTGCTGCTTCTCAGCAACTCTGTACTTGCTGTGCCCTCCCCTGGAAGGCCCTCTTGCTTCAGGATTCTCCTTGAATGTGTCCCCAGCACAGAAGCCACCCCTCCAGGCTCCTGGGACCAACAGCCCTCATCCACCGCTCCTTCCCTCCCCACCCCAGAGTCTGCATTTTCTTTGTTTGGTGTATTGTCTGTGTCCCTTCACCAGGAGGTGAGTCCCCTGACGGCAGGGGCTTGCTCTCAATTGTCTCCCCACCATTTAGAAAATTTGCTGAATGAGCGAATCCTGCAAGACTGGGGGTTCAATGAGCTCTAAGACGCCGGCCCAGGAAAGGTCAGCATCCCCCAGCTCCCTCCTCCCAGGACGCCCAGAGCACGGGAAGCAGCACCGAAGAGGAGTGTGGGCAGCCATCAGAGGCCGGTGTACCGTGGAGGGTGCCAGTGTTCAGCGGTGTTGTAAAACAGCTACCAGCGAGCCTGCCCTGTGACAGGGACTCAAGTCCAACGCGGGTGGATGGAATTTGAAAGTGGACGAGAATATGGAATCCGCAACATCACAGACACTCCGTGGGGTGGGGACTGCCTGTCCCCACGCAGCCTGTGGCGCACGCTGGCGGGCACAGGGCTCACACTGACGGGGGTGGCTGAGGGCTGGGGCAGTCGTCACAGAGGATCCAGTCTGGCTGGGTGGGCCAGGCTGGAATGTGTTCCCTCAAATGTGACTATTTTGGAGATGGTGGTCTTTATTTTTTATTTTATTAAAATGGATTGATTGTACAGGGAGAGGAAGGGAAAAAGAAACATGCATTTGTTGTTCCTCCCACCCATACAGTTATTCTTGCTCATTCTTGCAAGCATGTGCTCTGACCGGGGATCGAACCCGCAACCTTGGCATATTGGAACGATGCTCTAACCTACTGAGATACCCAGCCAGGGCGGGAGAAGGTGGGGTGGTCATTATGGAGGTGATTAAATTAAAGAGAGGCTGGTAGGGTGGGCCCTAAGCCAGTCTGACTGGTGTCTTCACAAGAAAAGACACAGTGAAACGCCATGTGAGGACCCAGGGGGAAGGTGGCTGCTACACGCCAAGGGGCGAGGCCTCAGGAGGAATCAAACCTGCTGACGTCCTGATCTTGGAGTCTCAGCCTGCAGAGCTGTGGAGAAAACATCTGTTAAGCTGCCCAGCTTGGGGCACTTTGTTACGAAAGGCCTAGCAAGCTAGTACTCTGGGTTTTAGTGTAGGCTGATAATCACATCAATGATATGGAACATAAGGGAAAAAACCCAACCACCAATCAGCCCTGGCTGGTGTGGCTCAGTGGATTGAGCATGGACTGCGAACCAAAGGGTCACTGGTTCAATTCCCAGTCGGGGCAC
This sequence comes from Micronycteris hirsuta, assembly GCA_004026765.1. Classification (NCBI taxonomy): domain Eukaryota; kingdom Metazoa; phylum Chordata; class Mammalia; order Chiroptera; family Phyllostomidae; genus Micronycteris; species Micronycteris hirsuta. The sequence continues at coordinate 24,280 of PVJI01002224.1, read as the reverse complement.
ATGCCTGGGCTGCAGGCCAAGTCCCCTCCAGTATGGGGTGTGTGAGAGGCAACCACACGTTGATATTTCTCTCCCTCTTTCTCCTTCTCTTCTCCTCTCTGAAAATGAATAAAGTTAAAAAAAAAAAGTACAGTATAGGAAATGGAGAAGCCAAAGAACTTACACGCATGAGCCACAGACATGAACAATGGTGGGGGGCTTGTCTGAGGGAGTGTGGGGTGCTGGGTGGAGGTGGGGCAAAGGGGGAATATCAGGCCAACTGTAAGAGCATAATCAATAAAATATAATAAAAAAAACTTCCCGCTTCAGGATTAAGGAAAGATGTGAAAGCAGAGACGAAATTAAGTTACTGACAGAGCAGTTGCCATGGCATCACACTGCCCTTGGAGGCTGCCAGCTGCCACTGTGATTTCTCCCTTCTTCCTACAAATGAAGGATGCCACGAGAAAAGAAATAAAGAGGGAGAAAAATAAAACATGTGTCTTAATTAGGAAGTCACTAATGACAGGAATTTATATTTTAAGAGTATGTATCAACACACAGGGTTTCTCAAAATTTGAACAGGTCCCTTGGCATCTTGTTGAAGTGCTGATGGTGAATGTAGGATGTCTGGGTTGGTGCTGGAGATCCTGCATTTTAAATTTTGAAAACATTTACATGAAATGTACCATCTTGAACCACAGAGGCTACGTTTTGAGTGGGCTCTGGGGTGATGCGGATGCAGGGGTCCGTGGCCCACGTTCTGCGCATCAGGCTTTCATAGAGCCTTTCTTTGTACTGCAGCCCAAGGCAGGTGGCGGGCAAACCAGAGTGAGCAAGGCACACCGTGCGCTTTCCAGGAAGTTCCTGGCAGGGAGACAAAAGAAGGGGCAATGTCACTTCCAAGTGGCCAGAAAGCCACCTGACTTAGAAGTGAGGCTGGGATTTACATGTTGGAGGATCAGAGCCCGGAGGAGGTCACTTTAAGACACTTAAAGTTCAATTATTGCACCCTAGCTGGTATAGCTCAGTGGATTGAGCACTAGCCTGTGAACCAGGGGGTTGCGGCTCCGATTCCCAGTCAGAGCACATGCCTGGGTTGCGGGACAGGTTCCCTTTGGGGGGCGGGGCACGGGAGAAGGAACCACACATTGATGTTTCTCTTTCTCCCTCCCTTCCCCCCTCTATAAAAATAAATAAAATTTAAAAAAATCTTTTAAAAAATTCTGTCATTTGCTGTACTGACTTGCAAGTTAGCCCGGCCATTCCCTAATGCTGGATATTAGAGACTGCTTTACTTTCTTTTTCATTTAATCCTCATCCAAGGATATATTTATTGATATTTTAGAGAGAGAAAAGGGGTGAAACGTCGATTGGTTGCCTCTTGTTATGTCCCCCGACCAGGGACTGAACCAGCAACCTAGGTACGCACGCTGATTGGGGATCAAACTCTCAGCCTTTTGGTGTATGGGATGACACTCCAACCAACTGAGCAAACCGGCCAGGGCTGCTTTCCCTTCTTTTTGCCATTACGAACAATGCTGGTGCAAATGCCTTTGTACGTGTGGCTGTTTTCTCTACAATTACTGTCTGGGGGGAAAAAATCCCAGTAATGGAATTACTGAGTCAAAACACACCTTCTACTGTCTGATTGGTTCCAGTCTCTGCCTGATTCCACTGTATTCATCTACAGCACTATCAGCAACGTCAAAGGTCACATACTCCTTACAACTTCACCTCTGGCTTTTATAATGTTGCTTTTCCTGAAAAAATCAGAAAGTAGGACATGCACAAAATGGCCCCCATCCTCATTTTAATTTGCATTTCCTATTTACTAATGGCCCTGAATGTTTTCCTCATGTAAGCAGACAACATTCTTTAACTGGCTACCAGTTGGGAACAAGGCAGAACTGTCCTTTTGTGATTCCTTCTGTTTGGAAAATAGACTTTTATCATCGGTCACCGTGGCAGATTGTGCCACGGGCTCCCGCGCCGGCCCCTCACTCCACCGTTGCCCATGCCAGTCTCTGCTGGAAGCAGATGCGGAGATATTTCTCCCCAGTTCTCTGGTTTGTCCAAGTCACCGGACTTACTAGTTTTCTCCAACCACAGCTACTGAGTGAACGCCCTGCTCTTTACATGCACCTGTTAGGAAAGGCAGAGGTAGACAGCAAGCATAAAAATAGAGTGACTTATTTTAGTGCCAAGACGTAGAGCTTCAAAGTCATCACTCCTGCCCTCATGAGAAAAAAGCTGAACTGAAAATCAATGATGTCCTGGATCCATCAGAGAATTGAGGTCACAGGACACCCCCACCCCACCCCCCAAACTGTAGAGACAGGCAAAGACAGAGCAGCACACAGCTAGCCCGCAGCAGAAGCCACTGGAGCCAGGAACTTAAGGAACCCTCAAACTGGCCCCTTAAACGGTAAGGCTGATGAAAGCTGGATGCTGCATATGGAGTAATTCGAGAGTTCAAAACTTATGGGGACCTGGTCTATGGGGGCCCCACAATTTCATGGCTGTATCTTCAGGGAGCCCCAACTGGTACTCACAATGAAGACTGGAGCAAGATCCCCTTGGTTTTGATTATGGGGAGAGGGAAAGCATCCATTTGAAATAGGCCCAGATTGTCCGTTCTCCATAATGAGAGCCAGCCAGCAAGGGAGATGGCTTCCTCGGAGCCTCTCAGCCAGCAGGGGAAAGGGATCCGCCTAACTCCAGTCCCTCTAGCCTTTCTGTCTTACCCAGGGGGGCAAAAAGTCCCTAAGGAGCACCTATGAAGGTCACAGCCCAGGGTCACAGACCCAGGCACTAGAAGACTGAGATCGATCTGTCTGATTGCCAAAGGCTGTCTGCCGGCTCCTCCACGCCTTACCACGTCATCGACGGCCCCCGCCCGCCGCCGCGGAGGACTGCAGCGGAAAGAACGGCAAGTCTCCGATTCTGTTTCAGAAGGAGCCTCTGGAGGTAAACCCGAACACAACAGGGAAAGCCAAGCAAGGGCACTGGAGGACATTTCAGCCTATGACGCCCACCGCTGAGCAAATTCAGCCTAATTCCTAGCCAGAAAAATGTAACCTCACCCTTAGGGCCTGTCTACCTCAGTTCTATGACCCAATATATTAGGCTGGCTTTCAACAGAAAAATCACCATCATGGTGAAACAAAAGAAAAAAACACAGTCTGAAGAACAGAGCACGCACTGGGAACAGACTCCAAGATGGCAGAGATTTTGGAATTACTGGACCGGGAACTTAAAAAAACTGTGGTTAATATGCCAAAGCTCTAAAGGGAAAGGTGGACATCATGCAAGAACAGATGGGTAGTGCAAGCAGAGACATGAAAACTCTAAGAAAGAATCAAAAGAAAATGCTAGGGGAAAAAAAAAAGGAGAATGCAGTTGATGGGTTCATCAAGCCTGGACACCACCGAGGGAAGAATCAGTGAGCCAGAACGTCTCGCTGGTGACTCCTGCGCTGCTGACCCCTCCCCAGGTCCACCGTGGAGGTGTCGTCACCTGTGGCTTGGTGTTCCTTCACCTGCTCTCTTTGGTGGCAGGCACTTGCTCTTCCTTGGTTTGTTTCTGTGATCATTCCTAGGCTCTTCTAGGGCAGAAGCATTAAGCTGTTCTGTGGGAGGAGACGGGGGTCCTGGGCTGCCCCACCCTTGCTTACGCAGAGCAGGGGAACTTTTGCTGATTTCATTTCCTAAAAGGGCACCGGCGATAAAAACATTGGAAAACTTGAAAACCATTGTTGTGTGGGAACTGTACACGCAGCAAACACTTTCAAAGGCAATTAAGAAAGACACACACAATTATTTGAAAGTGATCGGCATTGGCTTCGGGGTGCTGTCATCAAGGGCCTCTTCCTGTGGTCCTGCATCGCCACCTCCACCTCCCTGGGGAGTTGGCTCAGTCTCGGAATGCCCGCATTTTTCTAGCCTATGAAGTCAGCCGGTTCCTGATGCTCACAGAATGGGAGTTCTTGAGTGTGGACGCAGTGCCAACTCTGGGAAGGAAGTGAAAGGGCTGTTTGGGCTTCAGAGGGAACAAAGAAGGGGCCATAGATTACTGGCAATGAGGATGTGGACAATGGTCCTTGCCTGACTGTCCAAACTGCCTCAGGGTCAGCTCAGTGGCCCTCTGTGAGCGACAGCAGCTCCTGTGCCTGCACTCGCAGTCTGTGGACCTCCCTCTGGCGCTGGCGCCTGAAAGCTTCGGCCCTGGTGCCGCAGGTCACTGCACACCCCATCCCACTGAGCGATGTGCCTCCCCTGTTCTGCCATCGCTGCAGCTGACAGCAGGTTTCTGTCACCTTTCAGTCTTACTTTAAAAAAAAAAAAAAAAAAAAATGGGGGGGGGGCATTGGCTTCCCTGCTCCTCTGGTCAACCAGTTCAAGAGTAATCTTTCCCAACTCCTGCCCAATTAGGTGCTCCCCTTCCCTAATGTTTTTATTCCCCGCTTCTTTCTCTAGCCAGTGAGCCACAGCATGGTCGTTCACGGTTCATCAAGCTTAACCAGCTGGGCATTCTGCCCTCGGACACAGCCAGCGCACCACGGGCTGCTGTTCTAAACCAGCCCTGTCGGGTCACAGCACCTTGCTCTGGCCAGTTGAGTGGAAAAGCATCTTGACAGCCAACATGTGAATGCAGGACATTGTCATATAGAGACTTCTCTCTAGACTCAATTTTAGGAATTTGGAAATGGACGATGGAGGGGAAGAAGGAAATGGGATATAATTCTTCCAGGCACCGGTGACTTAACATGCCTTTCATTTCAAAGTGAGGAGGTGCCTGCCTATTCCCTATGTGTACCCACAGCACTGCGGAGGCTCGCAAGGCCCCTGTGAGGGGGTGACAACGTTTTAAAGGGCCTTTCTGATCCTTTCAGAAAGAGACAAAACTTTGCTTCTATATGAGAACGACTTTTTCGTATTTCTGTTGTAATCATTTAGCTGTTGAGTCCACACCCTTATGGACCTCACAGATAGACTACTGCAAAACCAGTGGACATAGCTTTTGGTCTTTTACAATTGTAAGGTTTCCTCCCTTCCTTCAGAGATCTGCAACATCAGGGATTTCCTTAAGGACAGCCCGGGGCTGGCTCTGCATCAGGTGCACGGCAGGCACACAGTGCCGAGACACCCTGGGAGCTGACTGGTAAGTCAGCATCAAATCAAGTAAAAGGAAACCCACTGGGCGATTTGCACCTGAAAGCAGACAGGGTCTCTTCCTTCCCAGCTGCTGCTACCGACTGTCTCATGTCACATGAGAAACCCTCAGCGGGCAGCAGTTTTTACCTTCCTTTGGTGACTTTCTGCTCCCCACAGATACCCCCTAGGGTGTCATGCTGGGAGTGCCTGTGAGATAACAGAAAAACTTGTACTGACCTCTGCCCCTGGTTCCTGATGCAAGGCTCCTGAAACCCATGTCATTTCCTGGGTGACAGGGCACTAGGAGCATCTTCGGTTCTAACTGGTCTTGACCTGGTTCCTGACACTGGGCTTCTGCAAACCTTATGGTTTCCCGAGTGCTGGGCGTGTCTTTTGTTCTAATGAGGCCACTCTGGGTGGGGGCTGGTCACTGGAAACACCAGGCCATAATCAGAAGCTTGGAAATTTCAGTCCTGTCCCTCATTCTCTTGAGAAGGGGAAGGACTGAAAATGGAGTTAATGATCGGTCACACCTACGTGAAGCCTTCATAAAATCCCAGAAGCATGGGGTTCGAGGAACTTCCACACTTTGGGAGGTTAATGCACCCCAACTCAATGAGGACAGAAACTCCTATGCTTGCTTGGGACCCGCCCAGACCTTGCTCTATGTTATCTTATTTGGCTGTTCAGCGGTATCGTCGTATCCATGAATAAACTGGCAAACCAAGTTCTGCGAGATGCTCTAGTAAACTAACCACCCCAAGGAGAGGGTGTGGGAACCAAGTCACAACCTGGGCTTGTGACTGGCATCTGAAGTAGGCCGGGGGGAATAGTCTCATGGGACTGAGCCCTTAACCTGTGGGGTCTGATGTTATATTTCTGGATAGAGGGCGCCATAATAAAGTTGAATTCTTGGATACCGAGTTATCCCAAGAATTGCTTCGTGTACTGTGGAAAACTCCACCACACCAACGTTGGAAACTTGGGTACCAGAACCCATACACCTTCATTTTCAAAGGGCAGGATGGGGACCTGAACATCGCCTTCTACGTTTCCACCTCCCCCCCCACATCCCCGGCACGCCAGCCCTGCTCAGTCACCTCGCCCTCTCTCCCCAGTCCCCTCAGGCCACTGCTTTATATCCAGCTAATGACATCGCTGCCAGAGAAAAACCCTGTAGCTCCACAGGTCTACTTGGCTCCACAGACTCAGGAGCGCTGCCCCAGTCAGCCCCGCAGCGCGGGGCATCCCCATCTCTGCTTCTCTCGGTGACTCTTTCCTCATTCTCCACAGACTTGCCCCTTCACCTGAAAAAAACACACCACGGGGTACAACCTCACTGCACGTCCTGCCCTCCACCTAGAAAAAACCTTTTGTTTTCAGCCCCCGCCTTGGCACTGGATTCAGAAAGAGCCCCCGCATCCCATGTCCACCTAGACCCTCCCTTTACCCGCCCTCAGTCCCGCAAGGCCCAGCTCCATCGTTCGCTCTGTCCTGCCTCACTTAGACTCAAGACAGTCAAGCCTGTCCCCATGGAAACCAATCCTTTCACTGCTCCCCTATGGACATACACACCCTCTCCTCCACCTGCTCCGTAACCCCCGAGATCTGGGTTTGGTTTCTGCGCTTGTCAGAGGACTGCTCTACGCCACGAGTCAGCTCTGAACACCCTGGTTATGATTAAACACGACAAACACCCAGGGTGCCAGTCTACCGTTGACTGGAATGTCTACATTAGTGCCCAGGCAAAGAGCTCACTGCAATTCAAGTGGGAAAGAATACGATCGTTAGATTGCTGTGTTGCATAAGGAAGATAACTGTTTTAATCACCATCTACAGGGTTTAGACAACAAAGTGTTAACCTGTCAAAGGGAAAGCAAATGCTGTACTCCTGTGACTGTTTCAGAAAGTCACGATAAATTCCCAGTTTAGAGGGGATCAGCCCAGTTTCCTGCAGGAAGTTGTAGACAGGCAGGTTTTCCTCTCTCAGATTAACAGAAAGCAGTTAGTTAGATATGCAGACATTTTAGTGCCACCTTAACAATAAAACTTTTAAAAGCAAAAAGGGCCCTGGCTGGTGTAGCTCAGTGGATTGAGCTCAGGCTGCGAACCAAAGGGTCACGGGTTTGATTCCCAGTCAGGGCACATGCCTGGGTTGCAGGCCAGGTCCCTAGTGGGGGCCACGTGAGAGGCAACCATACATTGATGTTTCTCTCCCTCTCTTTCTCCCTTCCCTTCTGTCTAAAAATAAATAAAAAAAATCTTAAAAAAAAAAGCAAAAAGGAAGATTTGCTACTTACTGAGCACTTGTTTTTAAATTTTTATGTTTTGACTTTTTTAGAGAGAGGAGAGAGAGAGAAACACTGATTTGCTGTTCCACTTATCAATGCATTCATTGGTGGATTCTTGTACGTGCTCTGGCGGGTCGACCCCACAGCCTTGGTGTATCGGGACGATGCTCTAACCAGCGGAGCTCCCCAGCTGGGGTCTGAGTACTTGTTTTGAGGTCCTGTACTAGACAGCTGACGTATATATTCACAACCCTTATCATAGCCAGGAGAAGGATATTGCTTCTACTTTACAGCTGAGGGACCGAAGCACAGAGCAGCACAATGACCTGCCAAAAGCCAGCTGCAGGTACAAGCAGAGGGCTGGTTTTCAACCCAGTTTTATGGGCCCAAAACCTGTACTCTCTCTACACTACTACGCCAGAAACATTTCCAATATTTTGTCTTGTAAACACCTCAACACAGGATGCCCAATATCGACAGGAACCACATGTTCAACAGTCCCTAATACAGTCATGATTTCTTGGTCCGACAGAGGCTGCCAATGCCACCAGCCCTGGTGGCAGAGCTGCTGAAGCTCAGGAAGTGAGTAGAGATGCCCATGAACCTGCATCAGGCCTCCCAGCATCACCTTCTTTCCTCCCCTTCAGCCAGCGGTCTACAGAACAAACCGGAAAACCTCATGGAGCACGAAAACCCCAATGAACTCCAGCACACCAGCGTATGGTTCTATCGCTAATAAGCAAAGTCAAATTAGGAAGATTCGCTTATTTCGGAAACATTCTAATAAAGGGCTAGATGAGTTCATATCTTTACACGTAAAATTCCAATTAAAATGTACATGCACAGTACCATGTTATTTTGGTAACACACGGACACAATTTAATGATTCTAATTTCTTTGTGGTTTTTTTTACAAGTCAGGTGCCATAACATTCAAATAATCCATCTTTTAAAAAGTACGTTTACAACATCAAAAGAATTAAGATGAAATATAAACCTTTCTACTTACAATTTTTATACAGATTAACCAAATCACAGATACCACAAATAAATGTTAAATTGTAACAATATAATGAATAAACATTCAGATTCTTAATAAAATCTTCCTTTAACTTCTTTTTTTAAACTTACCATTATACTAAATAATCTATGCAGAGTTTTGGGGTACAATACCAAGAAGGCACCAACAGTACAAAGCAGATACAAAGCAGTTTCAGAACTTTCTCGAGTGCTCTACACAGATAAACAGCACAAAAAAGGCAACGAGCTTTAGGTAAGCCTGGCGCAACCCTACAGAATTCCCTCTGGACGCTCAGTCGTTTCCGGTCCGTCCTGCCGAGCTGGATTACAGTGAGAGAAACCACAGGTTCACGCTACTGCTACATGCGTCTCGTCTGCACTATGGGAGGATCATATTTCAAACACCAGCATAACAATTTTAAAGCACAAATGCTTTAAAAATGTATAAGCAAAAGGATTGCTCAGATTTTCAAAACCACTACATTTACAAAAATATTTCCCTTAAACTTGGGATTGCTCCAAAACATTGATTTACAAATATAAAAGTATTATGGAAGGACCCAAAGCATGTGTGCATATGTATGTGTATTAACATACTGTTACCACACTATATAAAAGTTACCAATTTAAAAACTGTATTAACATATAAGCAAATAAAGGTAAAACAGTCGCCTCTGAATGGTCTGAATATTACGTGGCACGCGGCGTGGGCAGTATACCAGTGACTCTTTAGAAATAACCGATGAGCCAAGCGTGGCTCCTGAACGCTAACAGGCACCGCCATACCTGCACCTGCGCCGGCAGCAGGAAGAATCACTGCGAACACACCGAGCACTGTGCCCTGCTCACGAACACGACGGGTCTTCGCCCCACGCATCAACATGGCCTGTGTGTCTCCACCATCAGCTCTGAGACCTGTGTCGGCACAGGGTCACCGTAGGTTCTCTCAAACCCACTGCACTGGCTGGGTAGGCATTTTATCTCACACTAAATGAAAGGATTGGAATGTTTCAACATGAGTTTTTTTTTGCTTACATTTTAGACACCAAAAAAGCCATTAGTCTAAATGCTTATGTGAGCTTATGTTCGGTATCACCAACATCAATTTTATGAACTAATCTGTACATTTTTAGAGATGCAAAAAGATCCAAAAGATGAGTCTTTCACACGTAACAGCTGGTACTTTCTCACAGGTCCCTTGGTTATGACAATTCTCTCACCTATGAAATCGGGTTTGGCCTGATTAATAAAAGCACACAACACACGGTTACAGTGATTCTAGAATGCGGTTAGTGGTTGCATGCCATTCTGACTCCAGGGTACCAGCAAGGAGGATGAAAAAGCCCCGTCCCCAGGGATCAGTAGCCAAGGCTATGGCTTTCTATTCAGAGAACTGCAGATTAACCTCCCAATAATACTAACATTCCATCTAAAAACAAAGAAACAAGAGTAATACAACTGTCCATGCTCCTTTTAAGGTGAAGACTGACTTATCAGAGTATCGCGTTAACAGTCAAACCTGCATCCTGTCAGCGCTGCGTGGACCTGGACGTTGGCAGCTCTGAGCATGGAGGTGAAGCTCATGTATTTGAGAGCAAGAATGTGATTCTGACTTCTGAGGATGAGTCAACCATCCTTGTTTAGCCTGTGAGGCATGAGCATCAGCACCCTGGGCTGGGGCGGGTGGGCCGAGGGATGCTGAGCAGCCCTTCTGAGTGCTCAGCTGTGCCTAGCAACAGCTCTGGGGCACACAGGCAAGCCCTCTTTAGAAAGAACCAGAGAATCCAACCTGAGACGTCTGGGCTTCTTCACCAGAGTTTGACAATATTCTAGACCTATGACATGAATAAAGAAACAGGTCAGAACTGATTTCTCTGCTATGCAAGAAGGAAAAAAGGGGAAAAAATGCTTTCTAAATCACTGCATGTAAACCGAAGTGCTGGCGCAGTGCCTGGGTGGGAAGGCGAGGCCTGTGAGCACGTCTGTTCTAAGCACAATCTGAACCTGACTGTCCGCTCGGACCCGCTGATCCAGAGGAAATCAACACTGAATCTTAACATGAATATGAAGATAGAAGATGTACATTTATTTCCATGAATTACAAGTGCATTTCTGTTCATATTAGCAGGCAGTCTTTATATAACCCATTCTTCATTGCTGTCAAAAATCAAACAAGAAGAGAAATGAAAAGCTAAAAATAGAATTATTCCTAAGTGATCTGCTGAATAGCATTTTCCGTGGAACACAACTCAGAGGTAACAATAGATTTTTCGTTTCAATCATAGGCATGTGGCACTTGGACAGTCATCTCTGCACAGAAAGCTGTAACAGTCATGCGAGGGTACAGTAATTATTGAACAAGGCAGATTTCTCACCACAGAGAGCAGTGGGGGGGTCAGGAGGCGGCACCGCACTGGGACAGAACACCGAGTCAGCGCCACAGTGCACAGTGGCAGGAACAAATACTTAAAGAGATCAGGAAAATGAGGGACTGAGCTCCAAACATGACTTAGTGCTAGTTTTTTCTGATGGGCTTAGCTCAGCAGTATCAGAAGTGTTTGAGAGCACTTGATAACAGAACAGTGCTTCATGTCATGAGCTCGTGAAGGCTTTATTACAAACTGTTATATCGTAGGTTGAAAAATGAACTTGAGATGCTGACATGCTATAGGAGGAAAAAAATTGTACACTTTCTCATTTAAAGACGCAGTGTTTACCCTCTGCTAAATCCGCAGGCATTGAATGTGGTTACACTGAACGTGGCACACTATATGAAGTAGCTTGGGGTATGGGAACCCAGGGACGGAGCTCCGCCCAGTGACATCAGGCAGCCTGCTGGCTACTTCTCCAGATACTTTCCTCAGTGCCCTGCTGTGACCTTTGTTTCTCACTAAATCCCCAGTGAAGGTGCCACTTTAAAGCTTTTTGCAAAAGTCTTGCAAACACTCTGTTCTGCATATAACACATTTTGGCAAGTGTTATACCTCTATAAATGGTACAAATAACCAAAGTAAATCTACAGAGTGAAGTCGCTGAGTGCGGTACATCTTTCTTTTATTTAGAAAAATGACTGAGTTTTCTAAAAGCTGGGCAAACAGCACATACCTTAAATGTTAGTGACTAACATGACATGAGAAAAGACGCTGATAAGCGCCCCTAAGATGCCCAGGACGGGAGCACTTGCTGCAGGCTGCAACGTCATCCCAGGTGTTTCCACGAGTTCCTGCTCTGGGGAAACAATTATGGTGAAAAGGTGAAGTGCAAATGAGGGGCTGTCACTGACTTAAAGTGCCCAAGGTAGCAGCCTTCCCTATCATAAAGTGAGATGCCAGTGACGAGAGCCAACGTGGAAAAATGATCTCTGGTGCGACTGCATGGGTCAGCAGGGCGTCATGTAAGCAAGGATTCAGGAGAGAGAGGAACCACTGCATCTTTCAAACCAGAAAGCGATTAGTGACTAAAGCAACGGTAAGCAGTAGGTGCACTGAAAGTACGTACTGCCACAGGTCACCAGTGGGTGACACACACAGGGGTGCCAGGAACAGTTCTCTGGACTGAAGGAATTCTTTGAAAGCATAAAAGCCACAACTACCAGAAACTGCTCCTCCGAATGGCTCAAAGGAGTCAAGGTGGGTAAGCCAAGACAGGCTGGAGACAGGACCGGGACCAAGAACTGGGAAGAACACCGATGTCTGAGCACGTCCAGTCCTCTGAGCCCGTGTCCTATTGAAAAACAAACAAACCTATGAGTTAAGAATGAATCACATTAAAACATCAGCAGCAGCATTAGGAAAATGTTTAAATGTAAAGAATGAACCATATTAAAGCATCACCAACAACATCATGAAAAACAAAAAGTGAAAAAGCAAAACAAACAAACGCCCCCCCCACAAGGTCATTTCACTTGAAAACACTTCAGGTGTAACACGGCAGTTCTGAAGAGGAAAGGCTGTCTTTGCTTTGAAGGCACTTCTCAGCCATTTCTTGGAGGGCGTTTCCTGAACACATACAGGACCCACACACACTCGCTCACAGGCTGGCCGGCTTCACCATGCCCAAGACACCTTTCATTAACCACCTCCCCACCCTACCCACCACGCTAATGTCCAAATCAGAGTCTGAGGGTCTTTGTGTAGTACAAAATACAAAGCAAAAAACTCTTCTCCCTCCTCCCATTCTTAGTAAGTCTCTTTCTCTCTGGATGACCAGGTAGGGCAAAATCAACTACACGGTAGCAGAAAGCGTGTTGTTATTAACGCTCAAGTTTTCTCTGACTGTGATACAGAAGAACAGCGGAACAAAGAGCTGGTTGAAAGAGTGAGGGCGGCCCTGGCTGGTGTAGCTCAGTGGATTGAGCGCGGCCTGGGAACCAAGCGGTCCCGGTTCGATTCCCAGTCAGGGCACATGCCTAGGTTGCGGGCCAGGTCCCCATGAGGGCCATGTGAGAGGCAACCACACATTGCTATTTCTCTCCCTCTCTTTCTCCCTCCCCTCTCCTCTCTCTAAAAATAAAAAAAAATAAAATCTTAAAAAAAAAAAAAAAAAAGAAAAAAAGAAAGAGTGAGGGCGGTGGGCCCAGACTCCAGAAAGGCAGGGAACTGTGCCATGGTTCCCATTGGCGGGAAAGGGCTCTGATCAACCAGGTCCGAGGTGATCTGACCTCCGAGACAGTGCCCTGAAAGGTCAGGTCAACCAGGTCTCTGAGGTGATCTGACCTCCGAGGCAGTGCCCTGAAAGGTCAGGTCAACCAGGTCCGAGGTGATCTGACCTCCGAGGCAGTGCCCTGAAAGGTCAGGTCAACCAGGTCCAAGGTGATCTGACCTCCAAGGCAGTGCCCTGAAAGGCAGCAGCGGTAACTTGCTGACAGCCTTCACTCACTGTCTACACATGACAGGGTTCACCTGGCTCTCCAGACATTTGCAAATGGGCCACCTCCAAGAGGTCCACCGGGAGTGTCGCTCTATTAAAGTGTAAGAAGCACATTTCCCCCTTCACTATCCTAGTATCTCTATTTTACTTGGAGAAATTACATTCCAAGTCAGATCTACTCTAATCATGTAATAGGCTCATGGTCCTCAACTGTGAGCATCAGACTCCCCTGGAGTGCTTGTTAAGACACAGACCGCTGGGGCGTGGGGTGTACACAGACCACACTTCTGAGAACCACTGCCTAAGGCACCCAACTGTATGTAATGAATTAACTTCACCCCTAGGTCTTTCTTAGTTTTGTAACATCCTTGGAGAAATGAAAACACTGCCACTCAAATCACATTCTGTGCTATTGGTTCTGATGAGGAAGCATCTGATGATGGCCAGGAAGGTAACCAAATCTGTCAAAATGCAAACAAGAGATCTTCTCCTTGGAGACCCTTGCTGGTGTGAAAGGTTGGCTAGCATGACGACGTAGCAAAATGTCACTATGCTATTTCACAAGCGCTTTCAGATGAATGGCTTTTGTCTACCACTCAAGATTCAGGACAGGAAGGGTGGGTGTTACGGCCCAACTGTGTAATGAGACAGGCTCAGATACAGGATGAGACTTCCGGCTAGAAGTACGCCATTTGGAACTGCAGCCAAACACACTGACTGTAAGTCAGTTGAGATCTTGGAAACTTCCTTTGAAATGCATGAAAAATATAAGATGGGTCGAACAGATGAACAGATATATGAGAAAATAAGCAAAATAAAACATTAATCATAGAATCTACGTGGTAGAAATATGGATATTTGTAGGACAACTTTCAACTTTTCAGAATAGTTGAAAATTGTCATTTAGAAAACACTGGGAAAAACACCAGGCTATAGGCATGTACCGCGCCTTCTGTGACTCCGGAGGAAGTGACCTAAACATAGTCTTTGCCACCCTTCCCACTGGTAATGGGCCCCAGTCCTGGACTGTGAGAACTGGGGTGGACCCGGGGTGGGGCCTTGGTCCTTGTCTGTTAACTGGAACTTCAGGAGGCATCTGGCCAGCAGCCATGTCCTGTGGCCCCAGAGCACCCTGGCCTTCGTCTTGCTCCGTGTTCACTGCATTGCTTCTCCTCCAGCAGCCTGGCCAGCTGTCCCATGGGTTCCTGCTCTCTGTGGTCCCCCAACACCTTACTGCCCAGAGTCACCTGCCCCAACGTTTCAGGAGCCGAAACTACATTTAAGGGAAAAGCGGGCCCCTTGGAAAGCCTAGGCTTCAGCCTCTTCATAGCCTGGCTTTTGTGGGGCTCCCATGTGGGCCTGTCTCCCTGGCTCCATACTGCATGTTCCACCAGCTGAGGGCCCCCTTTGCAGCTCTGTGACGTTGGCCCACCTAAATCTTTGCAGCCCATACCCACTCATGATACAGCACTCAGATCCTTTTTGTCTCCCGTGTCCAAGCACCAAACTTTGGGAAAGCAAAGCCTGGGCCTTACTTGTGCTCCTCTGTTGTTTCCCTGACCTGGCACCAGAAGTGCTCAATGGTGATTAAACGAATGAAGACAACTGAAAACTAGGTCAACCCCAGATGCTCTTTTGCACTAAAAACATGCATGACAGTTCTGCCCCCTACTAGACCATGTGATCTTTTGTGGTCATGTTCAAGTCTTACTTGCTCTGCTCAGTCGGGTGTCTAACACAACCTGGCTTAGAGTAAGCCGCTTTTGGGGACAAACGGAGGCCACCCGCTGGCTTCAGTGAAAGGACGCATGAAAAAGACTGTGAAGGAGGAAAGTCAGCAGGCACTGCTGAGCTCAATCTTCTAGGCAGGGGTCAGCGGATCTGCTCTGTAAAGGGCCAGATACAACTTTACTTACAAAACCCAGTGGTAGCCAATCTGACTGCAGGCAGTCCGACCTTGTGCGGACATGGGGAGGGAAGAGCAGGCTCTTGGGAAATCTTGAGACTGTTCGTCCTACTGTGAGCACCGAGCAGAGGGGCCGGGAAGGAAGCTCCATGGGAACTCAAGTTAAGGTGTGAACAGGGGTGGGTCCTGGGGACTGCCTTTCTCTCAGCAAGTGACGGTGTAGACCGTTACACGTAACAAGTACTTCAACAGACTGCTACACCTGTGAGCTGTGCAAACGCAAATGAATTCAGCTCTCACTAGACTCTCTTGTCCGCAGCCCCTTGCTGACCTCTCCTTCCTTCTCATTCAGACTCTTCCCAAGGGCGAGTTTTTCAGAGCACAACTGATGTCCTAAGGTAAGCATGGGTTTCCTCAACCCTTCATGTGCTTCGAGTGTGTCTTTTAGGGTGTGTCCAGTAACAACACAGGCTAAGAAAGGGCCTAACAGTGCCAGCATCACTCCCCCCGCCCCCAGCTGCTAGGCTTAGAAAACTTGGAGTCTTTCAGACCTTCCCTCCATTCTCCTGAATTCACTGCTTCTCTCCACACAGCCCTGGTCTGAGCCTAGGCATTTGGTCTGTTTTGAGCTCTTCTCCCACCCAGACTTCTCCACCAACCCTTCCTGCTTTGGTGTTAAGACTTCTGAAAGTTCCAGTTTCCATCCCCCAAACTATAGTAGAGTCCATACCCCACGTGTTCCCAGACCTCTTACTCTGCATGGCTCTTTGAGGTTGAGCTGGCCATGTCTGTTCTCAGCTCTTTTATACCCTTCTCTTGCTTGTCCTGTCCTTAATGACAGGGCTGGAAACCTGTCAACTGCACTGCTGGAATTCCTTGGTGGTAGGCCTCTGGGGAGGTTCTGCCAATGCAGGCGGTGAAAGAAAAAAGCCATGCTTCCTTCCCCTCTCTGCTCCTAATGACACATGGCTCTTTAGGAGGAGTGGCTTCTGGGTTTTAGAAGGACTGGCTAGTGATGGTGGTTTCAGGCCCTCAAGATCCCGCAAGTCAGTGGTAATACAGGCTCCTGACCCCTCTTCAGTGACAGTCATGCTTTAGCAGATGCAGTGACAGCAGGTGCCTAGCACCCTGCCTTGTGCGGTGATCAAAGGCCCTGGCTAACACCATTTTCCTTCTTGTTCCTTCCACTGAAGACTAGGGACAGCTTCCGGCAGTTACCAATCTGCAGGTTACCCCACCTCCCTCTTTTTGCTCTCTGACCCCTCAAATGCCTTCTGACCAGTCTCATGCCCTCTGTTTAAAACACCTCAACCCTGGCTGGTGTGGCTCAGTGGATTGAGTGCCGGCCTGCAAACCAAAAGGTCACCAGATTGATTCCCAGTCAGGGCACATGCCTGGATCGTGGGGCAGGTCCCCAGTAGGGGGTGTGTGAGAGGCAACCACACATTGATGTTTCTTCCTCCTTTCCTCTCTCTCTAAAAATAAATTTAAAAAATCCTAAAAAACAAACGAACAAAACATCTCAAGTAGCTTCTGCTTTTGAGCCTGGATGCTGCCCAACAGAGTCACAGGGATCGACCCTCAGCCTGAGGCACTGCCCCCCAGGCCTCATTATATAAAAATGAAAAGGACGGGGCATGAGGAAATGGAACAGAGATCCAGCTAAGAAACTCTCAAACGCACACTTCGGCAGAATCCACTGTTCCACCATGTCACCAGGCGGGCGGCTTCCTGTTCCAACACCAGCACAGCACCCCTGGGCCACCTGCCCGCACTCTGCACAAGACGCCACTGCCTGCCACAGGCCCCTCCAGCCCCTCCACGCCAGCCTGTCTGCAGCGTTTCCCCAGCAAACATTTCAACTCACAGTTGTCATTCTTTACTTCACTGTTTTCTTCTACAGAGTTCTAATACAAGCTCTATTCACTTTCCTCTTCCATATATTCTCTAAAATCAAGATTTGAATTTAATTTTTTTGGAGAACTTATTTTTTAAAAATCTACCAATACCACTGTGTGTCCATCACATCTTACAATCTAACCTTTTGAAGGTTCCGTGAAGGCCCATGGAAATCCCTCTTTCTTTTAAATAACTTTTAATTTGTGTCCTTTCTCCTTCACTAGCATTTATTATACAGTCAAAGCTCCAGGTACCTGACAAATTTAAGATCTGTATCCTGGCTGGAATCTAGCAGTCTCTTCAAAAATGAGTTCTTTGAGCTTCTCCTTAGGCAAATCATCCAATTCCATGTCAAACTTGAATGGTGCTTCAGCGATGGGCTTTAAGAGAAAACAAAATATTTAGTAGACAACAGTTGTTATGGTTAAGGAAATTGTTTATTGATTCTTAAAATGACTATGGCTTAGAAATTCATACAAGACTGATGTCTACTAAAGACTGAGAACCACAGTAAGTATCTAGGTACTTGTGCTACAGATGCCTGATAGTGCACCTCCTATGAGTACTTAGTAAATGGACTGGGAGCAACTGAATAGGGTATTCATCTAACCTTGTTCCAGAATAACTTTCAAATGTTTTAAGGCAGTGAAAGTTAAAAATCACAGAAACGTGATGTTTTAGGGGTGTTAGTGATGGTATATTTATATAAACAAAACCCATGCTACTCAGATAGATGCATTTGATTAAATATACCACAGTATCTTTCTATGTAGAAATATTATGGAACTGTTAAAAATACAGCTGACAGAATAGTATCACAGGAAAATGCCCATGTTTGTGTTAAGCAGGATGAACCCCATTTTATTTTAAATTGAGATACAGAAATATAAGACTAGGTGGGACAAACTCCAAAATTTTAATAACTGTAACAAAACCACAAAATAATCTTCCTTGCATTTTTTCCTGCAAATTTTCTTTCAGTGCTCTCCACATATAACCAGAAAACTTTCTAAATATAGATTTGAACTATTTATGTCAAAGAACTCCCATAATCACTTATAAAAAATGAAGTTAGTCAATATTATGTATATTTTGATTTTTAATTAACCTCCAACTAATGCTATGTTACAGAACTAACCTAATGATGATATCAGTTGTTGATCACTGGATGCCTAGTAGTTATTCATGTATTTTCCACACCAGACCATCAGGAGACAGAAATGTGGACTCCAAACTCTGTACTAAGCTTTGGTCTCTTGAAAAGGGGAAAAGGATTCGTGTCCCTTAGAGAAAATCAAACGGCTAGCCCGCCCTAATGGATGGCTGTGTGGGCTCACACTAGGTGTCCTACCTAAGCCATCCTTCTCCTCCTCCCAACCCCCGGGCATGGGGCAGCACTCCAGCCTGTGATCAGAACACAGGGCTAGCAAGGGCTCCCAAAGGTATACTCTCAATTAGTTTGCTGCTATTTATTACGTTGTAGGTATCTTTGCAAAATGCCTCAATTGTTTCTGAAGGGGATAAAGGTGGAGGGGGAACCTGATTAATCAATACTTCCTCTTCTTGATTTCTTCTTTCTCTTTCATTTATCAGCTGTTGACTTTTACAGTTTTTCCCCTCTTCTTCCATTTTCCCCTTTAATTTTAATAAATTCCTTTTGGCTCTCCCTCTTTTTAAAATAGGAGTGTAAAGGCTTGTTTTCAACATATATGAGCCTCCACTAGAAACATCATAATTGTATTTTTCTCTGCTATCTTTAGCTGGATGCCCAGAATGCTCTGGAGAGGTGTCACACTGATCTCTAAACTCATCATTTCTTACCACAACAGGCTCTTGTGTCCCCAACTTCAGGGAGGTATACCAGACATGAAGTCACCAAGCTACAGTGAGAACTGTCTAGGCTGACCTGCCACTCCCTCACTCTGTGATACCCTCTCCTCAGGGCAAGCTCTTTGGTTCAGGTGTTTCTTCCTGCCATAGATTAAGACTATGAACCCCTGCCTTATCTGTGCTTGCCTTTACCCACCCCACCCCACCTCTGCTGCAGGGGGCCTGCAAGAAGTTTTCAAAAGTAAAAAGGCCCTAAGGGGATGCGGAGAAGTTTCAAGCTGTGCTTATACAACTAGGCCTCCAGGCTGAGGATGTGGGTGTGGTGGGAGGACCAGAGAAGGCACCGCAGAGTACCTCTTAGGACAATTTAAGCATGACACCTGGGCCCCTCCTGATTGGGCCTGCTGCGGGCTCGGAAATGTCCCTGCAGAAGCAGCTAGGAGGACAGGCCCTTACCTCATCACTTGGGTCATAATACTGCTCCAGATACGGGTGGGCCAGCGCCTGTTCCACTTCAATCCTCTTGTGAGGGTTGAAGGTCAACATTTTGTCCAGTAAATCCAGAGCTACAAAGAGAAAGGTTTTGCAGTGGTGAGAAGCCAAAGGAATAAAAACCGAAATACTTTCCATTTCCTGTATAAGTAATATGACCCCAAAACAGTTGAGCTAAGCATTGCCTTAGGGAGAAGAGTCAGCACACTGGGTGCCTATTATATTTCTGAGCTTCTTGAGTATGTGACCACCTGACAATTGCAGACCCAGACTCAGAAAGGTGACGTGATCAGCCAAGGACTGAAAGTAGAACAAAATTCAAACCCAAGTCTGCCTACTACACCTGGACTTTTCCCTAAATCACTACTCTGCTTTGTAGGTATCAAAAGCAACAACTTTATGTATGTACTTCTTTTAAGTCAACTCCAAAGTGATTTCTGCAATGGTCAATTTATCTTTCAACATACAGAGAAGACCACCAAGGTTACAGAAGAAAATAGTTACTTGTCCGCCTATGTGTTTTTAGCCTCTTCTTTCAAAGTCCTGGCTGAGAGTCATGTGTGAAGCAGACACTGGTCTACTTTGCAGCTTGGCATCTTTCTCCAGGGTCCCTAACTAGACGTATTCTCTTGACCTGACCATAGTCAGCAGATGAACAATTCTTTCACGTTGAGAGTGTAGCAGCAGGAAGCAAGTATGACAACAGGAATGAGACAAGGGGTGGGTGGCTAATGAACAGTTTATCCCGGTGGACTCCATACCTAGTGTCCAGGGACCACCTCAAGCCATGAGGACAGCCAAAGGGCATGGCTAACTGCAGCTGGGACAAGGGTTACAGGAAAGGTGATAGAACACTCCCTGTATTTAGTATCAGGAACAGACTTCAATGAGAAACACTTATTGTTCTGGTAAACAGGTAGCAAAGGGGGGTTCTTTTTAAAATGTCTTTTATTTAATGATGCTCAGACCAGTGGTTTCAATTTAAGCAGCAGGTCCTTTCTTTAAATCCTAAGAGGAGCCTCAAGACAGGTAGACAAAAAGTTACCTAAGCCTCTCTTAAATCCTAGCTACCAGCCCTGAGACAACCCTGAAAAATCCAAGGGCCTCAAGGATCAAGTCTGAAAATCTACTGCAAGCTTGAAAAAGAATACATATTTTTAGAAAATGCAGTGACAACAACAACAACAAGAAAAACAGTGAGATGCTTCAACTAATGAAAGTGATAATTAGGTTACCAACTTCATCCATGTGCAAATCAGTGCATGCCAATGACTTCTAAGAGTAGAATGATAAAGGAAAATCATTTTACTCATTCAATCACTAAAAAATATTTTCAGCCCTGGCTGGTGTGGCTCAGTGGATTGAGTGCCAGCCTATGAACCAAAGGGTTGCCAGTTTGATTCCAAGTCAGGGCACATGCCTGGGTTGCAGGCCGAGTGTGTGACTGGGGCCACGCAAAAGGCAACCTGTCAATGTTTCTCTCACACGTTGATGTTTCTCTCCCTCTCTTTGTCCCTCCCTTCCCATCTCTCTAAAAATAAATAAATAAATAAAAATCTTAAAAAAAAATTTTTTTTCAATCCTTGAGAGCAGCAGGCCAGTACACCTTTTGAAGTGGCTGCTTATGTGCCAGTTAAGACAACCTCTAGTCGGCTGGTGTAGCTCAGTGGATTGAGCACAGGCTGGGAACCAGAGGGTCCCGGTTCGATTCCCAGTCGGGGCACATGCCTGGGTTGCGGGCCAGGTCCCCAGTGAGGGCCATGTGAGAGGCAACCATACATTGCTCTTTCTCCCTCCCTTCTCCTCTCTCTGAAAATAAATAAATAAAATCTTAAAAAAAAAAAAAAAAAAAAAAAGACAACCTCAAGAAAGCAGGTGCAGGGCTGAGGAGGCACCTAACTGCCTGAGTTCAATCTAAGGGGTGTGTATGTGTGTGTGAGCATGCATTCTTTTGCATGCTCACTTCTGACTCCGACTTGTGACTTCCCTTGTTGGATGTCACCCTACTTGATCTTCAAGACAATTAAAAAAATAATGTGGTAAACCACATGTTGGACATAATAAGAAATTCCATATAACAAAGAATTTTTCTCAAGTTCATAAAGTAAACTTTAAGTTTTTTAAAAAGCATATAAAATGAACTTTTGCCTCTACTGATAATCTTTTGAACACACAAGTGTACCTTAGGAAATCAGGCAACAATGACATATTTAAATTATTGTTATTATTATTTTTTTTTTTGAGAGAAACATCAATGTGTGGCTGCCTCTCACACACCAACTGGGGACCTGGCCCGCAACCCAGGCATGTTCCCTGACTGGGAATCAAACCAGCGACCCTATGGTTCACAGGCCGGCACTCAACCAATGAGACACACCAGCCAGGGCAACAATGACATTTTGCTCTATAGGCTAGAAGAGTTTTCAGAGCAGAGGAGGCTCTTGGGAATCTACATATTTTGGGCTTTGAATGAAACACTGTCTGGGCAGCAACAGAAGAGGTGTTCATTCCTGCAGATGTGACATGGGGTCTTGGGTCCACAACCAATCCCCGCTTCCGAGGAGGCTCTATCAAGGGTCAGGACAGTGCAACCCAATCGTCAAGAACTCAAGCATCTCTTGCTCAAATCTGAGCCTCATGGAATACCAGGCAGCTATGTGAACACATGACACACCTTTTGCTCAGTGAGTTTTAGAGTCTTATCTGTAACACAGGTAATAAAATCTAACCTCATTTCCTGAGCCCAACCATCCCTCCCCCGAAAGAGCTCACAGACATTTTTCCCCAAGCACTGTCCTGGGATCAGAAATCATTTGCCCTTGTGCCCAATTAGACACCATCTGTGTTAGGAAAAGTCCAGGTGGTCCTGGTCACAGTCCAATTCTAACAGCATCATTTCTAAATGGTGGTGAGGCGGAGAGAGCGCTTTCCCACTTCAAGGCATCTAGATAATTGCAGTTTAAGCAGTTCTAAAACAGATCTGTTAAGTTTCTTTTTATAAATTTTCTTTTTTAAAAAAGATTTTATTTATTTACTTTTAGAGAGGGGAAGGGAGGAAGAAAGAGAGGGAGAGAAACATCAATGTGTGGTTGCTTCTCGCACGCCCTTCCACTGGGGACCTGGCCAACAACCGAGGCATGTGCCCTAACTGGGAATTGAACCGGCAACCCTTTGGTTTGCTAGCCAGTGCTCAATCCACAGAGCCACGCCAGCCAGGGCTGTTAGTTTCATTAAGTTAAAGAATTCTAGGCTCTTAATCTTCCAGGTACAATTTCAAAAGATAACTTTTTTTTTCTGGCTACTAGAAAAATAACTGAATCTCTAGCCTCCTTTTACTCCAAGTACCATTTCTGAATTATTCATGACTACAGAAGGGGAAAAGGAGAGAAATGGGAAGCAGCTGGCAGGTGCCAATGCCAGTTATAGTGCCCGGCCTCCCTTCTCCCACACCACACAGCAATCCACTGGCACCACTCAGATGGCATGAATCACACTGCCTGTGCATATATGTCCTTGGATACAGGTTTTATTTCTCCTAAAAGACCTAAGTCCCTCCAAGGCTGACCATGATCTCTGACTCTCCCTGGTGCCCTCAGAACCCACACCTGCTCTTTAGCTTCAGTGGGTGCTTAGCAACATAACCCCACCCTTCTGGCCCATCAGGCTTTTTTCTTCCCCTCATAGCCCAGACCCCGTGGTGGGTCGCCTGACTGGCTCTCTACTGCAAGGCTTTGGGTCCGTCTCACCTATTCTGCAAAACTGATCCTGGATCAAGGCTGTAATCTTCACTTCCAGCCTCAACACAAGTTTCTTAATGGAGCCCAAGAAAAAGACCTACGTGTGCAAACTGTGTCACCACTTTCTGACCACAGAAACCTACTCTTAAAAACTGCTGATAACCAATTTCAAAAGGCAGCTTTTTAGTGAAATTTCAGCTCATTAATTCAAACTGCACCAAAACTTTCCTTGAGAAGACCATACCATTCATATGTGGCAGACATGTTTTATGTGTACTTCCCATTTTGTCATATAGAACATTAGTAAGACATACGTGAAGAATGGGGTTCAGTAAAGTATTTATTACTGCCTCAATACGGACACTCTCACTGGCTGGCCTTGGTTTTGAGCTGTGAGGGCATGGCACTTCCACAGCCTCACCCTCACCACTGCTTCTGCACCAGGAGTGCAGATGGCAGCACAGAGAAAAGGGTAAAAAATGCCTTGGTGTTACTATAAAAATAGTTTTATCCTTACAGACACCCTAAAAAGCCCTGGAGACCTCAGAGGTGTAAGGACTATGCCACTGAGAACTGTTGTTGCACACAAATGCAGGATTTTGTTTTTTAAATTATTTTATTGTTGTTCACTTACAGTTGTTTGCATTTACCCCCACCCCCAACCCCAGGCAAACCCACCTCCCTCCCTTGCTTCCACCCTCTCCCTTGTGTCCTTTATAGCAGTTCCTGAATACCCTTGTCTCCATTATCCCCTTCCCCCTCCCCTCTGGTTACTGCCAGATTGTTCTAAATTTCAATGTCTCTGGTTATAATTTGTTTCTCTGGTTGTATTATGCTTGCTTACCTCACAAGCGTCTTGGCTGTGGCTGATCTGAGTTCCCCGGTAGCTGATCTGGCCTCAGCGCCTTCTCTCATGAGTCCTTATATAAAACCCCTTAACATTTCATATAGTAAAGGCTGCGTGATGATGTACTCCTTGAACTTGACCTTATCTGAGAAGCACTTTATCTGCCCTTCCATTCTAAATGACAGTTTTGCTGGATAGATTATTCTTGGTTGTAGGTCCTTGCTTTTCATGATTTGAAATATTTCTCTCCAGCCC